>PTEX01000037.1:2462240-2478573 GCA_003342815.1 Eudromia elegans
CGGGAGAGACCCCGGCTGGGAAAGATCCTGGAGAGGCGGCGGGAGAGACCCCGGCCGGGACGGAGACCGGGGAGATGACGGGAGAGACTCCAGCCGGGAAAGATCCTGGAGAGGTAACGGGAGAGACTCTGGCCGGGAAAGATCCCGAGGAGGCGGCGAGAGAGACCCCGGCCGGGAAGGAGCCCGAAGAGGTGACAGGCGAGACCCCGGCTGGGACCGACCCCGATGAGGCGACGGGAGAGACTCTGGCTGGGAAAGATCCTGGAGAGGTGACAGGAGAGACCCCGGCCGGGGAAGACCCAAAGGTGGTGGCGGAGGCGGCTGAACCGGCCGGGAAAGACCCCGAGAAAGCGACAGGAGAGACCCCGGCCGGGAAGGACCCGGAGGAGGCGACGGGAGAGACCCCGGCYRGGAAGGACCMSGGGGAGGTGGCGGCGGCGGCTGAACCGGCCGGGAAGGACCAGGAGGAGGCGGCGGCGGCCCCGGCGGGGTCGGAGCGGGAGAAGGTGTCCGAGGAGGCGACCGCGGCGGGGACAGAGCCCGAGGCGGCAGCAGGGGAGGCCGCCGCGGCGGGGACAGACGCCCGGGAGGAAGCGGCGGCCGCGGCGGGCAGGGACCCCGAGCAGGCGGCCGAGGAGGGGGCTCCGGTGGGGTCAGGCCCCGAGGAGGCGGCAGGGGAGGTCGCCGCGGCGGGGACGGACCCCGAGGGGGAAACAGCGGCCCCGGAGGCGACAGCCCCCGGCGAGGGGGAAGCAGCCGCCCCGTCAGGCTCCGAGCCCGACGAGAGGGAGGACGGGGCTGCCCCGGAGGCGACAGCCCCCCGGGAGCGAAAGGAGGAGGCGGCGGGGCCGGGCGGGCAGCGGGGCCCGGGCGCCCGGGATGCGGGCGGTGCCGTCCCCTGCACGGAGGCAGCGCCCGGGCCGGGGGGCCTGAGCCTGAACGGGCTGCGGGGCCCCGCGGAGGACGAGGAGGACGAGGCGGGCCCGGCGGCCGCGCTGCAGCAGGAGCAGCCGCGCGGGGAGGAGGAGGAGGAGGAGAAGCAGGAGCACGACATCTCCCTCTTCGTCAAGGTAGGGTGTGGGGCACCGCGGGGCTGCGGCCCCCGCGCGCGTGGGGACGAAGCTGGCGGCTCTGTTTCCAAGGGTCGGCTCTGATGGAAGGATGGGTTTTGCAGGGGCTCTCGGCAGGTTTTTGAGCTCTTTGGAGCATACTAAGGGTGTGTAGTTTGCCCTTTTCCAACCTCTCTGGGAAAAAAATAATAACGTGTGGAGCAAGGTAGGATATGTTTTTCCAGAGCAGACCCAAACTTAAGCTGAGGAAGGAGAAGGTGTTTGGGGGGTTCCCCACTGGCAGCCACGCCAGCCCGTCTGCTTCCTAYGCAGATGCTGCAGCCCCTGGGTTGACTCAGATCACATCTTTCGTAGTCTGAATTAGACATGAAAGAAAAACTTCTGGCCAGTCCTCTCCTGCATGGAGGTCGGAGCTTTAGCAGTACTCACTGATTTGTCTCACATAAGTTTGCACTTTTTTTCCCCCCCAAGATTCAGTGGGAAACAGGTGAGGATGGCTCTGATGCTCGTGAGTGCGTAGTGCCAAATGCACTGGGTAATGCTGTACTGGGAGGAGGAATGTTGATCACGTCTGATGTTGGTGAACTGCTCCAGCCTCTCCATAAATCAGGGATTTTCTTACAGCACTGGCTAGGAGATATTCGGTGGCTTAGAGGCAACTTTGTGTGTCAGGTTGGTCTATATTAGCTACATAGTGAAGCTGGAGTTGAAACATGTGATTTTTGTGTAAAGTTTATGTAGCAGAAGCTACTACTGCTTGGTCTAGCAGGGATGTCTTATGTACTTTTGGGCTCCAAATCAACAGCTCTCCTTTGCACCGCCGCTTTTGAAACTTTTCTGCTCTTGGTTTTACTCTCTGGCATGTTCCTCAGTTGGGTGCTGGAGTGTGGCACAATGATGAGCAAGTGTTAAAGGCTACGTTTGTACTGTGAGATGTGGATATRCTCTTTGTAGGAGAACAGTCTGGCCAAAAGGAGAAGGGGACTGCAATACAGATAGGAACATCTATGGTGACTTYGTAATCCAAAAAAATATAAGGATTAAGCATTTGAAATGTATATTTATCAGGTAATGAGGACAGAATAGGGAGCAGTTTGGTGGGACAAGGAGATGGGTTSTCTGCTTCTGTGCGAGGCTTATCCAAGAGGAGGTCCATCCCGTGGGTCAGTAGCATGGTACAAATATCGAGCCGTGTTAGAAGRAACCCTGTAACAGGAGAAAACTTGCCAAAAGATGAGGTGGTGGTACCCAGGTGAGGATGGTGCGCACTCTTTCTGTGCTAGGAGTGTTACATTAGACCGGGCTGGCGGTGCAATCCTTGCCACTTTTCCACTAATAAAGTTGCACAGGATTTCAAGCAGAAGAGTCACCTTCAAAAAGAAAGTGAGCCCTTTCTGAGTGTGACTATTTGATGACCAGCCACAACCTTGGGATAGTTGTAGGTGTTTTCTTGTTTTTACCATTGTTGACCATCCTCTTGTCCTTTCTAGTTTAGAAACATGTTCTCATCTGCTTCTTGCAGCTTTGCCTTGGCTTCTTTCTTTTTTCATACATGTTCTTGRATATTGTGAATATCACATTGCCTCGTGCTTCCCACGAGGTGGGTGGTGGAGTTTCTGCTAGCTCTAGGGAAGTGGACATCAGGAGTTGTGGACTTTGGGGCTGCTCTGGGCTGCTCTGCAGTGTGGGGTTGCAGTTTGATCAGACACGTGGGCTCGGGATCCAGGTCTGGTACTGAGACGCTCCAGCAGTTGGCAGGAGTAACGTAGCCTCTGGGGGAGAGGACGTCCTTGTGGCCCAGCTGCTGGCAGCCAGCAGCTTCCATAGGTAAGGCGCCTCAAAAGATGGTCAATATCTGTGTTTAGGCAACTAATTTGTGCCCACAATGAAGCTGAGCTATGTAAGACTCCTTGAGCCAGACCATATCAAAATTGCTTTGTGGGTTTCCCAAGGCTTTGATTCCCGAGGTTTTGATTTCCACTTTCCCATGAAGCAATCTGCGCTGTCTGTTTCCTTTAGATAGTCTTGCTTGGTGTTCCTGGTCTTTCGAAGTCAAGTGTTTGCAGAGGGCAAACACGTCTGATTGCTCTGGGGCAGTTCCCCAAGTCGTACCTGGCACCTTGGGCGCGACACCTTGGGGACGCTGGCGCTTTCCTAGCTGGTCCTCTCTCACAGTTAATGGTATGTGTATGCTGCCCTCCTCCTCGCCCCCCAGGAGAGGCTGTCGTTTTTCAGAAAATGTCTCTAAATGCTCAAAGYTTATTTTACTATTTGAAGGGAACTCTAGTCATTTTCTTTCTGAACAAAAGAAGCAATTAAAACCTTAAAATACATGTAGTGTATAAAATTCCATTTTTAAATGATAATAAAAAACTCTTCTGCCAGTTTGATATTTTAACTCAAACACCAGGGTCACAACTAAAAGTTTCCTCATTCCAAAGGTTTCTAGGTTCAGGTGCACGTGCTGAGCACCAGCACTCAGCCAGCCACCCCAGTTGGAACATGAGGTCTYCTCTGAGATTATTCTTCTTCCAAGACAGTTCTTGCTTATGTTCTGGGTTAAATGGCATATRGTAAAAGCTGCCTATGAACCTATGGTAGGAGATTGTATCCAGTSAAAAGCAATATCCAGTCGTGGCAACAGTCTTGAACTCTGATTCAAAGTCATTTAACTTCATTCAGGGACTTACTTCATTCCTACCARGGAGCAAAGCTTTTGCGTGATTCCAGATTTTGTTATGCACCAGTGAAAATGAGGTTCCTTCACCAATCCAGGGTTTCCTTGCACCATTCCTGAGATGTGCTTGAGGTACTTGGTATACCTGAAGATGTGCTGGACTATCAAAAGTGGAATTGTGCTTTGTACGTAACTTAGATTTAAGGTAAAAATGGACTGCTCTAAAATAAACCTCTTGCTTTGAATACTGTGGCCATGAAGTCTGTTGAAAGCAGGAGCTCAAATCTCCAGAAAATCAGCCTAGCCTGTGTGCCTCTTCAGTGGACTCTGTTCTCTACCTGAAGCTTGACATAAACATTTACAGTAAAAACACCAAGGAGGTGTTTGTGCTTCGGTTTGGGGGTTTTGCTCGTCGGTTTGTAAATTAGGTGAGTGTGGTTTGAAGGAGAAGAGCTGATGTTCTGCACTGGGTGGAAGTAGATGCATGTTTACTGTTCATTTTTTAATGCAGATTCACTGGAGGAACTTGGAATTCAGACAGTCTCAGGAGGGTGAAAGTAAAGATGTGTATGCATAGAGTTACACTGCCCTGGTATTTAAGGATTAAAAGAGTTTTGGGGGCAAACTTTGGTCCCAGAGCAGAGCATGAGTCTGTTTCAGTAGTGAACTTCCTAAAGCTACTAAATGGTCCCAATCTGCTGAAATCAGCATCCAACTGAACCTGTTTGTGGCTGAGCCCTATTCGGGCCATAGGCTGCCCAGCAAGATCAGACTCGTTCCCCGTTGCTGCCTGCAGGTTGGTGAAGAGCTCACGGGGGGATTTTGGTTCCTTCAATGTATAGGGCTATACGCAGGGTACCGTATAGGGCTATACGCAGGGCACTGTATCGGGGGAGGCTGGCCTGCGTGTCTGTTAAAACACATTCTGCAAGTTTGCTCCCAAGGCAAAGCAGGAAACTGGCTGACTTCCCGGGGGTATTTGCCCTCTCCCAGCTACTTTGTCAGCAGGAATATGGCAATTTWGGGTTCCCTAATACAGCTTATGAGGCACTTGCATTCTGAATTCCTTTCATAACTCTTCAGTTTATTGTGTGAGCCCTGTGCACCTGCAGCATTTTTTCGTTTTTGCTGGGAGCTGCATGTTCTTTCAGCAGTTTTCTAATCTGAATAAAATTGTTCTCGGGAGGCTTTTGTTTAAAAGGCAATACATTTTCGGGGTGTGTAATCTTTTACAGTTTTGCCTCTCCGTGCTTTCCTTTTTGGCAATGCAGGTTCTCAACCTTTCCAAAGCTTAGACTTCTACAAGGAAGTAAATTCCTTGTTGCTGCTCACTAGAGAATGACTTTTAGAGCTACACCAAAATCATTTTTGCAGCCTTGCTGCTGGAGGCATGATGAGTGGAGCAGCTCTGCTCTGTGTACTTACTCTAATGTTAAGTTTGACAACTTAAAATCCTGTTTCAGAAACACTCCAACCACGAGGTTACACAGATACACAAAAATGAAGTTATTTTGGTAGCATCTAATCATACTTCCTGAGGTCACCTTTTTGTCCATTCTTTGGAAGTCCTAAAGCTGTGTACGCTCATAATGTTATATCAGCCCTAAACATCTGTGCTGTTGTCCAGGCTTGTTTTAGGAGGGGGGAAGAAGAGTTTTTAAATAAAGCAAACATCTCCAAAACCACATTCCTATACCTTTTCCTATTTGTATTTACGCTGAGTGCACTGATTCACTAAAGCACCTCAGCATGTGTTTTACTTTAAGCATAGGCTTAAAATCACGTGATATTTAAGCCCTTTGCTAAGCAGRGGTTGCTTTCCTGATTCGGTCCCAGGGCACGTCCTGTATTTCTTGCTCTTTGAAACCCACGGGAGCTTTTCACGAGTTCGCTCTGCTGACCCAAACCTGACTGTACAGCCCTTGTTCACTGGGTTCTTGTGCCTTCCTAAGGAGACTGAGCTTGACGCTCCTTGCACACCARGAGAAGRGCAGAGATGAGTGYTTTCCTTGCTTGCTCCCCRTCTCCAGTCCCTGGTTGTCAGAAGGGAACCTTCATTTCATAAATCCTCTTGGATGGCCGTGTCTTCACAGGTTTTGACAAGTTGCTTTAGAAGTGTTGCCGGCTGCTGCATCTGGTGATTACCGCGCAGCTCGTGCTGCCTGCCCTGGTCTGAGGCTGGATGCCTCATGTCGAGCAGACGAGTACCAAAGCCRTGTGCTGCGCTCCTCCGGCATTCACACCTCTAAAACATCAGAGTGGGGCGGGTGAGTTTCTGGGGAAGAAAGGAAAGAAAGGGGTTTGCCAATATTTAGTGCATTGGAAAGAAATGCAACTGTAGTAGAGGAAAACTACTGGTAACTTGAGGTCAAATCTTAGCAATTCCTTCACTCAAACACTTGCCATAGACACAGAGTTGCAGTTTCCTGCTCTCTCATCAATCAACCCTCAATCAAGCTGCAAGGTGGGATAAGACTGCATCAGAAAGATGAAATGTGAGGAGCCAGGAGCAGCCAGCACCTTTCTGATTAGGCAAGGTGTGCTTYGTGTGCTCCTTCTTCCTGTAATGGCAATGGTATCCAGTGGCTYCTGGCTGCTGCTGACCTGGGGATTCCCTGTGGGCTTAGATGCACTGCCAAAGGCTTTGGGAAAACAAAAACTGGTGGGCATGGGAAAGGTACAAAGGTATTCTGTGTTCTGTCCCCTTCCCTTGTGAGTATTATAAATAACACTCCATACATTTGAGAATCCATATTTTGCTTTTATTAAACTGTCTACCAGGAAAAAAATAACCCCCTTTTTAATTTTGTTGACCAAAAATCCACTAGTTTAATTTGTCAGACTTCCTTTATCCTAAACCAGCTTCTCCTTCCCTATGCATTTCATTTGTTTGTTTGTTTGTTTGTTTTTGCATTTGAAGTCTGTTATTTCCAGAACTTTGCTGTCCTGTATGTAGGAAGGAGGCCAGCCAACCTTATGATCGTGCTGTCTCCACACACAGTTATACCTTTTGGGTCCCTTCACYTTTATGGGTCCCAGTGTGGGTTAGACATCAGGGAAACACTGTGCTGCTCCGTTTCTTACAGTCTTGTGTCCTTTATCAAAAGCATCCATGCAAAATGCTATTTATGGTTATTCTTTAAAATAAAGTTTAATTTTTGGGAAGCAGAAGGGCTAACGGAAATTGCTATGACTCTACGGTTTTAGGATGTCTATCCCAGATGAAGTCACTTGGAATTGGTGGCTGTCTACTTTTTAGCAAGAAGTAAATTGTGCTTATTAGAGATTGTAACCTTAGTAAAAGGAARTACTTTACATCTTTCATAGAGGAGGAACCAAAGCACGGAGAATAGCTCATGTTCCATCACTGATCGTATTCTCTGCGTCGTGCCTCCTGAGCTAAAGCTAATTCTCCCTTCCAAAGATGTTCTTTTTAAAAAGTAAGCAATTGCCTGTTCCTTGGGCTCCCACCAAGGAGCCCTGAGTAAATGCCATACGAAGGTTACCAGATTATTTTCTTGCTCTGGTAATGAAATGTCACACCGTGATAAGGAATTGTATGCATTTCCATTTGCAGCGTCTGATTATTTACTGATAGAAGGCTGAGCAGGCTGGATGATTGACTTCAGTCGCTTGCAGGAGCATCAGCCTTGTCATCCACAGAAGGAAGCTGGTTTTAGTTCCTTAAGAAAAATACTTATTTTCTTAGGCCAAACAGTGGCAGTTTGTGTAGTATGTCATCTTAAATTGCTGTCTGAGACCTTCTGAGCAAAAAATGTGCACATGACAGTTGTATACAAGTGAAAAATGTGACACTTGGGTGCTGGGTAGCTGTGTGATATACCACGTGTGCACGGTGGAGAGCTTCAGATTCTTGTGCTTGTAGGGAATGCATCTTTTGCTTGTCCTTTCCTTCTCTTAGTTTTTATATATATGTATATACATGCACACACAGATATGCATATATACACGTGCATATATACGTATACCTGCATTATGTAACTAGCTTAAGAGGGCCAGGTTATTTTTTGATCTTTTCTCCCTGCAGCAATGATTTTTGCGAAGCCTTAGAGCCTGGCAGAGGTGGCAAGGTGGTGTTTCCCACTTCAATCTTTCCTCTTCACAGGCTGGAAGTTCAGAATATATCTGAATACATAAAATAGATCGGAATTGTGGTTGTTATGGAGTGGAGTGAATGACAGCGGGACATTTGTCACTCCACGTGACAAATGCACRTCCTTTTTCAGGTTGTTCAAATGGGACAATTGCAGAGATGTTGCACCATTTGCTCAGATTTCAGAGAATAATTTTCATGTCTTCAGGATCATTTGTTTAGACTTTAGCAGTAGTTATTTTTGAAATTATTTTAAAAAGCGATTACAAAACACGAACTTTTTGAATAAAAGAACAGTAAGGTCCAATAGCGCCCTCACGTCTCTGACACTTTCAGGAATATCAGTGTTTGCAATTGTAGATGCTGGTTGTTCTGTGGCATGATTCACACAGTATATTTCCATTTAAAAATTGTACTTTAATGGCTGATACTGTGTATCTAATGCTTTGCAGAAGCCTTTGAATAGAGGCAAAGTGGGGTTCAGAAAGATATAAAATACCTTGAATTTGAATTTACCGTGGGAAGGAAAGGAATGGAATCCAACCTCACTATCTGTTCAGTTAATGTGGTTTTGTGCGTTTTTGTCAAAGACAAGTCTTTGATAAGTCCTGMTAGAGCTGATAGAGCTGATTTTTAATTGCAACATTTTACCTGGTCATTTGGTTTATTTTCTATTTGAATCAAAATACCACTGGTAGAGTGGGAGAAGGGAAGAAACAAACAAACAAACAAACAAATGAATCCTTTTTCTTCTTATTTTACCTTCATGGTTTGGTGAAATACCGGAATTACAAAAAACATTGGAAAAGTATTTCCCGAAGCCTCACAGCATGCCTTTAATGACCTAATTTTTAAGTCAGCATACAATAGTTTGTTTGCTTACTACTCATTTGTTTACTAATTTGTCTACAACACAAATTACAAGTTATAGTTTATATGTCTGCATAGTTTTTCCTTTAGATCTATGTTGCAGGTTAAGAATGATACGGTGGAGTGTAAAACAGGATGTGTCAGTGAAATACCAGTTAATCTGTTTTTCCCAGACCTATAATATGTTCTGGAATATAATGCTCTTTTGTTGAAGTAATTCCCCACAAGAATTTCACAGGGATATAAGTTTTTTTTTTCTCTGTGTAGACTGTTCAGCTGGTATCTTGCCCTGTTATTAAGTACTAAGGCTTAGGAATAGCATTGAGGTATTTAAACATAATTCTTGTAACAGGATAAATAGCTAATAGCATTTGGTTTGTTGCTTGTGCACTTGTGACCTGGTAATGTTCCCATGAACACAAACAGACAGAAATAAGTCTCCAGGAGGAATTCGTAGTGAAAGGAAATTGTGTTTCGAAGTGGCTGGTGTGAGGTTTCCGTGTGCAAGCTGCTGATCCATGTGCTGATCCATGGCTGGGCAACGTTTCCTGGTGTCTACACATGCTCAGGTTTTAATGGTGTTCAGTTAAAAAGGGTGTATTTGTTTATTTTTTTTTTTAAACTATAGTAGTAAGAATCTTAAAATTAAAGTGGATAAGGATTAGGAAGAGGGACCATTCCGAGGGCAATATAGTTTTGTTAAGCAGCTGGCATATTTGTGTTGGGACTAAAGTAGATGAGTAGGAAAGGAATTTCCCCGGTCTTGCTCTCTTCAAAGGGCTGTGGAGCCCTTTGCATCTAGTGCCCTTGGCCTCTGCTTAAGCCCTGCTCCTCTGAATAAAGTGCCTGATTTTTAATGCCTGATGCTTTAAAAGCAGCAGCAATGTTGTCACGTCGTCCATGAGAATCGAATGGCTTACGTTTTTTAGAAGTGGCAATGATAACTTCCATTGGTTTGAAAAAATCTTAGTTGCTGCATGTGAGTCATGGATGTATAAGCCACTATCATTGTGTATTTAGAAAAAAAGATGATAACTAAAAGTAATGCTATTTTGGTTGCAATCTATGCAAGTGTAATTAATGCAATATGCTAACTGCTTGTATGAGTGAGTAATATTCCTAGATTCCTGGATTTTTTCCCAGCCCTGTGGCAGGACTTGCTAAAGGACCACAGGCCCTTCCTGAGGCAGCAGTACTGGAGCATGAGGGAGAGTCTCCCCTCAGAGCCCAGGGAAACTCCTTTAAGTTTCCCTCCAAATGCTGCCGTGGCCACAGAGGCACCTGATGCTGTTTCTCCCTCCCTGGACCGCAGTGCGAGAGCAGCGTGTGCTTCAAATAGTTTTGCTTGTGACTGCCAGGCATCATTATTGGCATAATTTATTAACTAAACTGCATGGTTCAGCTAGTGAAGCAGTGGATTACTGGTTAGCCATTGCTTTATTGCCAGGTGCTTATTTATTTTGCTGTGCGTGTCAGCTCGTTAGATGCAGGCACCCCTTATGCTTAATTCCCTCCCGAGAGGTGCTGGTGGCTTCGTTGTAATCTAAGACAGTTGCAAGGACAGTTGCAAGGACTGTTTCAGGAACTAAATCCCCTTTTTTTCACCCTGCAATTTAATTCGGTTTTAGTTTTATTTTTTAAGAGCCCCTGTTGACTTTTAGCTGCCCATAGAGAGCTATGGTCACAGCTAAGTATTCCTTGGGCATCATTAAGGGCCTGCCCCAAGGTTAGCAGAAGTTATGTGAAACAGCAGCAGTTTTATATTTCCTTTTGTGAGAGCCCATACGTAGATGGGCTTATTTTTGTAATTCCTTTAACTTAAATGGGAGAAAATGTCASTAAGATGGCAGTTTCTGTAAGAATAAGAATATAGTTTCTGTACAAGAATTAGAAGGCCGGCATGTAGGCAGACACGCTGTTCAATGGAAATGGGTGCTTTATCTAAATAACAGGAGTGGGTTTGGACCTTTTATTTCTATAAAAGGTAAAATAATAAAAGGTCTAACATTTGACTGTCTCCTGAATACTGAATGTTACCTTCTAACTTACTAGWGTTTCTGGAGATGTTTGGATTATAACTTCCTGTATACTGATGCTTGTATTGCCCTAGAACAAAGTTGAGCTTTGAACTGAAGTACCTTCTACGTATTTTTMTTTTTTTCCTTGTTTTTAAATAACATTTGGTTAATACTGCCATTTTCGCTTAATCTGTTTTGAGAGATGCAGCCATTAAAACAGAAGAGAGCTTTGTGCTGGTTTTTAGTGTTTTTCAGACCCCAATATATTGATCTAATTACTTATGGGAGTACTTCAGAAAGGTAGAAGGAAGGTCTATTGCCATGAAGCTACTTCCTAACAAAGGAAAATTCCCATGCATCAAAAGCACTTAATTGCTTACTAAGTRATTAAGTTCATTTCGATAATAATTACTTACCCGGTTGACCGTTAAGTAGTAAATCGAGTAGCAGAAGTTAGAATAATGGAGCCTTTCCCTGCTCCGAAATGGCTGCGGGCACCWAGAGGAAAAGCGGGCGCTGAAACCAGAGGAAATTACATCTTCAGACTGCTTTTCCTTGCTACCCTCTAGAGGGAATTGGACTTTCCAGGTGTCTATAACCCCTGTGRGCTAGGATCGCCCTTCAGTACCAAATGCTTACGCAAGAGCAAGGCAAATATCCCGCAAAGAAACTCCAGCACTCTGGTAATGAACCAACATGAACCAAGRACCAAAAGAATCCAAAGAGCCAGTTTCAACAAAAAAAAAAAATATTTTGGAAATTGCAGTTTTAAAAGAGCCTTGCTGAAAGTATAAGTTATGAAATCCGGTGATGCAAAATAATCATAATAATGTCATACAAATACCACATGAAAGAAAGATATAAATGTATAATTTCAGAAGGCTAAAAGAGAAAATATAGCCTTATTAATTAAATTATTAGAAGATGTGTTGAAATGCAAGTAGGTGGCCAGTCTACAAGACGTTAATCTTGCTGAATTCCAGAGYTGAACTGAGAAGCAGTGAGGATTTCATTAGTGCTGGAGCTTGAGGCTCAGCCCGGACTCCCATTCAGGGGCAGAAGGGCACTGCTCCAGCACAGGGTCCATCTTTATTATCTCTAGGCAGATAAATGGTAGCAAGAAAATCAATAATAAAAAGCTGTATTGTTGCATATACAGCATGTAGATATACCTAAATTACCACCCACATTGCAGGTAGATGCAATCTTTAGTCTACTTTTTATTGATTATTTATTTTTATTACTTTTTGTGGTCACAAAAAAAAAATGCAGTTTAATTTTGGTCTGTGGTCAACTGAAGTTGTGCAGGTGAAAAGTTTATTCCTTTTACCCATATTCATTTCCTGTACTCCTTGACAGTTCTTTTTGACACAATTTTGGCTAAAGCCCTTAATCTAAGACAGCATTTTATAGGGGCTGCCGTGTTTGCTACTTGCGTTAGGAGTGGTCTTTTCACKCTTTTCGTTCTGGATTTGTACAGGACCTCTTGGTACATAGCTCCTGGTTACTGCGAAATGTCCCGCGAGGCGAGGGGAGAGCTGGGCTCAGCAGGGAATGCCTCTCCCTGAGCATCCCAACCGGGCYGTCTCTTGCCTCTCTGTGTGTTCGTGCCCCTTGCATAGCTGGTGACAGGACATCCAGATGCCGGCCCTGGCGCTCCGCACTGTGCTGTCTGCCCGGAGCAGGAACCTGGCAAACAGCCTCCGCAGCCTGTTGTGTGCCCTGGGCAGCAGCACCCGATGGTGTGTGCTGGGGCAGCTCAGCTGCCTCTTTGCCTAGGGGTGCCCCACATCCATGTACCCCGCTGGCGCCAGCCACAAGCCCCCGGAGCAGCCTTGGGTTGTCCRGCAGGTAGCAGGTAAGACCTGTTTGAAACTCCTTATCACCAACCTTGTGGATGAACTGTTAAGACTCCTTTTGCAGGTATGTGGGTCCCTGAATCAACATCCCGCTCCCTGCTGGTGTTGCTTTCACAGCTAGGAAATTTGCTCTCTACCCACTGCGGGTTTTGCTCTGCTAGACGGTATCGTGCGTGTCTGTACCTTGGTTTGATGACTTTCCAGTCAGTTGGTGGATGAAGCACCTTTCTGGCCCTCGTGGCTTCCGTGCAGTCTGAGCAGCGTGGGTGTGTGACAGTCTTTGGTGTTCAAGGCAATGCTGCACCTCTGTGGGGTCCTGTATCTGCCCCCAGGGCTTGTGTCCTGCCCCACCTCTGACTGTGCTGCTCCTGGTGTTACTGTGTGCGGCTTCTGGGGAGAGTCCAGGCCTTTTTTTCACTTGTCGTCCTGTGATCCTTGCACTGCTCCTTGTCTTCTCTAGGGAGGGCAACTGAACCTATCTAATGTGTAAGTGTACGGGACTGTGTGTATTACCATGTGCCCACCCCCAGCTGCAAGCATATGTCAACCATATGATGCCTGTGCTTAGCTCTGCAGCGGTTTGCTCAAACCCCTTTGAATAAAATCCCCCTTTGTGCCGAGAGCTCTCCCCTTCATCCATGGAAGAGGATGACCTCTGGTACTGCTTGCCTTCGGTAAGCTTGCTAATCTCAGTGCAGGCATTCTCTTCATGGCCAAGAGCACCTGATCCTGTCTGCTGGCAGGCTAGGTGGCCCAGAGCCCCCTGCCACTGGTGGGGTGTGTGTGTATATATATATATATATACATATATACATATATATATATATATATTGGTGAGCATTCCTTTCTTTTGGAATGTGTCCAGGACCACTRGTGCTGTTTACAGAGTAGCACCTTTTCCTTCCATCGTTGTCCTGGAGCTTATTAGTGTTTATTGCAGTTACTGRGGCACATTCTGTGGCCTGGAAAACACAAGCATGGAGCTTTGCGTTGTCTGGTTATTGGAGCGGTGTCCCTGCTGTGGGCAAAGAAATGAAGGGACCTCCTGGTGGAGAGTAAGTCTGAGTTCCTGTTGAAAGGGATTGAGGCTCATATTTWGACAAATTTATTTGATTTTATTTATTTTTTCTCTCATGTGYTGTCATGTATGTGCATACCTATGTATGTGCATAATCCTACTGGAAGTCWGGTTGAAAGTTTTGTTGCTGTGATGATTTGGCACACTGGTCTTTTATCATTGCTGTTTTTGTCAGCTGGCCTCTCTAGCTCATAGGCAGTCTCAAGTGGATGGATTCGCCTCACATAGGCCAGGTTAGATGGTTAGACCGTGCGGGGCAGCTGAGGGCTGTACTCGGACAGCAGCACTGGTAATGCTGCATTTCCCRCCTCCTGGACTGAGCCCCCGGGCCGCGGTGCTTCACAGTCGAACCCAAGCGCACACAGAGGGGATTTTGGCTTCCGCTTCCGTATTTCCTTCCTGCAGGTCTGTCTGCATCTGTCTGCAGGTTTTGTGCAGTTTTCTGATCTCGCCACCCGTTCCTTTCATCACATCCTCTTACCAAAAGGTGTCCATTTGCAGCTTGGATCAGAAGGATGTAGAGTCAATTGATGCTTTGTTTTATTATTGTCACTTCCTCTGCTTGTTATTTTACCTTAGAGAAGAGAAAGAAGCTAATTTTAGCAGGATACTTGCAGTTTTATTTCCTGTTGCCTCCTTAACCTGAAAGCTAAGTTGGRGTTTAAGACAAAAAAATGTATCATTGAGCTTGGATGTTCAAAGTTGTCCTTCCTCTAAGCATGGATGATAGTGTTTCGTGTTCCCTGACCCCTGCAATGCTGTTGAAGACAAACGATTGAATAGATGTTCCTAATATTTCTAAATGTAAGTTAAAATATTTTTAAAACAAAAGTCTTTATGGTACTATTTAGATGTAAAGATGCTCAGTTTGGTGGAAAACACAGACACACACCCACAAACAAATGAGAGAGATGTTTTTCCTGAAGAATTGTCCRTACTCATGTTCACTGTTGAGGATCTCGCACACGGCAAGGGTCCTCTGGCACGGTTAAGTACCAAAATACAGTATATATGTGGGAATCTCAACTGCCGACCACATTCTGAAGATRAGTATTTTGCAACTCAGCAGAGAGGTTAAACAGCCGCTGGAAGCTCCCGTTTTAGCTGCTCCATGTTAGCAGGTCGGTGAACAGAAGTCAGGATTTTCACTTCAAGTCCGGTAGGTGGCATCCGAACAGTGCCGCAGAACGCGGAGTTTGGCTCCGCGTGCTCTGGCCCTGGGCCACAAAGCGAGCACGGTGTTTGAGCAGAGAAGATGCCGTGTCATCTGCCTCTCCCTCACGGGCAGCTTGCGTTCGAACAYGACCTGGCCCCGCTGACACGTGTGCGGCGCTTCCGTGAGCGTCGCCCCGCGTCGCGTGTTGTTGCGGCGCGGGATAGTTGCTCTCGGCGAGCCCCGAGGGCTTGTGACTCTGTTTCTATTGCGTTCTTACAAAAGCAGTGCTGCAAATTCTGCACTTTTTTTCAGCYCTCTGGCACTGTGGTGATCTAAATGAATACTTTAGCAGACATCAAAGACATACATCACGTCTGGCGCCTTCATGGAAAAGCCTTATTTCGGAAGCGTACCTGTCGCAGAGCACGACCACGGCCGGCCTGGTGTCCAGGCAGTCTCTGTTGCGCTGCAGCCTGAGGCGTGGGTCTCGTGGGAGCCGTGCCGAGGCCGAAGGACGGCTTGCAGCTAGGGGAGGGTGGGACTGGGATCGGCCTGCTGCTCGGTCTGTCTCTCTGCCTGGGATCTTGTCAGCCGCGTCTTTTCAAGCCTGTGGAAATTGGTAGCGATAAGCACCTCTCCTAAAAGGCCTTCAGTGGAAAGAAAGAATGTTTATTCCCTTAAAACAAAAGTTCTGMATTGAGAAAACTAACTCGGGGATTTTTTATCGCTTAAACTTGTGAGGGCGCGGTGTAATATCAGACTTGCTTTGCACCTGCATAAACGAGGGCAGGGAGCGGGTGGGTTCATCTCCTGGCTGCCTCTCAGCATGACGATTGGGCAGAGCAGCCTGAGTGGAAGGAGCATCAAGCAGAGCCGCAGGGCCCCGGTCAGCTCTGTGGGGAGCGGTAAACGGTGCGGCAGCCGCCACGTGTCTGGTAAATAATTTACCTCGGGTGATAATGTTTGTGGTACTGTTTATAAGAGGCTGGGTGCCGGTCCCATTCCAGGAAGGAGCGGCGCGTGCATGATTGGGCTCTTGGGAAGCGGCTTGGAGGCGTCGCGCGGAAGCCGAGGGCGGCAGGATTTGGGCCTGAGACGGGAGGAGAGTGATGTGCCGGCAGCTCCCCTGCTCCGGCTCCTTTGGCACCTCACGGTGCACTCAGCCTCCCCGCCGCACCCAGAGCGGCTCTATAGGAAGAGCTGGAGCAAAACGGCTGCTCTTCCCACGGGTCTCGCCCGGGCTCACCGTGCAGCAGCATCCCGCCCTCGACCCGCACGCACAGGCTGCTCCGCGTTGTCCAGMGCTAGCTGTGAGCCCGGCGCCGTGGCTGCTTCCCTTTGACTGGACGTCAAATGCACGGAACGTGGAAAGGGAGAGGGAAACCGTGAGGGGGGTGGGAGAAGGGTGAGCGCATGAAAATGGTCTGAAGGAGGCGTTGGCAGGAAAATTCCGGTGAAGCCGGAGCTCCCTGGCAGGGCGGGATAGGGAGG
>PTEX01000037.1:2478829-2587587 GCA_003342815.1 Eudromia elegans
GGCGCTTGCGCTCCCGCTCGGCAGCGGTTCTGCTCCGCTTGCTGCAGGAGCTGCCGCCCAGCCAGAGCAAACACAGGTGAGGAGGGAGCGCGGCTCGCCTGTGCTGGAGGGAACACAGGGCTGGGAGGCCAGCTGCGCCTGGCCTCCAGTAAGGCYCTGCTCCTCATTCCCCTTTCTATTGTGGCCTCCAAAGGATGTGTWATTATATCAAAACAACAAGAATGCCTTCTCTGCTCTTTCTGAAATACTCTTCCCCCAAGAAACAACTTCAAAAGGAAACAAAGTCCAGGAAAAACAAATTCTGCTCTCATCAAAATTTTGGATGCCCAAAACATTTGGGGTCAAACCTGAAAAAAAMCTTCCTGACTTCCTGAGGAGTTTGGGCCGAGACTGCTACGACGCAGATTTTGGCCAGAGCCGCAGAGGCAGAGTGGCCCCAGCCCGGGGAGGGCCCGGCCAGCCAGGGCGGGAGGACTTGCTGTCCTGCTGCCCCTCGCTTGCGGGCGCCCTCCGTGCCCCATGGACGAGGCGGCGGAGGAGACTCGGAGGAGCGGAGCTCCCGCATCAGAGCAGCAGCRCCCTGAACCGTATATAGTGCTTCCATGACCCGGTTTCCTACGCTGTGCCTCGCACTTGAACCACGGAAGTGCTTGAGCCTGGGAGCTCGAGCCATAGGGGAGGAAGGGTGTAGAGGTTTTCCCTTTCCCTGGTGTTTTTGAATAAGACCCGACACACCTGAAAGTCAAAGAGAAGCAAAYAGTCCCCCTGCCAAAAATACAGTGTGTGGAACAGTAGAAAAAAAAAAGACGGAAGGAAAATAGGAGTGTAGTCTAAAAATCCCATTAAGCCCATGATTAGAGAGGGAAGTGCAGTAAGGTGATACTGTCACAACGTACACTCCCCAGCTAGGGCTCTGAAGGCCCTGGAAGAAAGTTCGGCACAGCTGGAAATTTCTCCTGTCTGAAGCAGTGGTTGCAGTGATTGTTTGATTAATGAACTCATTAAATCCCAGCGTCGCTAGGAAAAGCATCTCGTTGCAATGAAAATGTAAGCRCCACTTGCTCAAGGCACTGGGTATACATTGGCATACATTGGGGTATACGCTGAGCATACATTTAAGCGGCAAAACATCAGAAAATCCAGCTCTGTGTTTGGATGACTTGKCTTGCTTCGCCAGCAGGGTTTGGGTGTTGAGAGAAGGTCCCAGCAGCTGCAGGTGGAGGTCGGCTTGCAGCGCTGCCCACAGTTGCGCCAGCGCATACCAGTCCCTGGGGATATAACCAGTTATCCCCAACCAGTTTGGGAACACGAACCGCCGCTGAACCGGCAGCAAGGCTCCCTTGGGCTTCCCTGGAGTGGAGATTCGTCRCCCAAGGGAGCAGAGAGGCAGCCGGTGAAGTGCAGGCCCATGCAAAACGGCCCCTTGCAGCTCATCCCTGCACGGCAGAGCCGAGGGAGTCCGACTGCCAGGAGAGCAGCGCTGCCCTCCCTCCAGTATTCACAGATAGGCGGGTGGGACTTGCCTCGTTCTCTCACCGCTGTATCGTGTTGCTGCAAAGCAAGATGTTGAGACACAGCCTCACTTCTMTAGCATTAAACAAAAGCTACACCGCTCAGTATTGGAAAGTACCTTCTGGCGTGATGGCACCGTTCGGCTCTTGTGCTGCTGACGCCAGGGCTGTAGAGCTGTTTCGGTGCCCTGAGTCACGGTTTCGGAGCATGGGTGTCACCGTGGCTGACCCCCTCTTGGGCAACTTGAGCAGAGACCGTTGGTGGGTGTCACTAAGGCTTTTTTATCCAGCAGGAGCCGTAGCTGCCTGGGTTAGATGGGCTGAGTTGTGAGAACGGCATTGTCTCCTGCAAGCCCGGATGGACGCTGGTGCGTCTGAAGTGCATTCACCTGGCTGCGCCCACCRTGGTTTCCTTGCTAGGCCACAGCAAGGAAATGTTCTGGGTCCCCGGGGACTATATGGCTTCAAGGCCCCTAACGCCGGATGCCTCTGGCCCCCTTCGGGGTGCAGCTGAGGAAGAAGGATGTGATCAGCGTCCCACAGCTCCTGTGTGGGAGGGAGAGGGCACTGAGCATCAGAGTGAGCACTCGGGAGGAGCGCTCGATGCCCACAGGCCGGGCTGAAAGGAGGCCTTTCAAAAACCACACACGAGCAAACAGTTGTCCTAGGGCTGTCGGCGAGCTTTTGCTCCCCGTTTTGCTCATTTCCGTAGTGTTCAAACKGTTTCCTTTTTGCTAAGGGTCGCTGGCAGCCAGAGCAGCGTAAAGAGGAAAGGCTGGGAGGYTGCGTGGGGCCCACGTGCCGCGGGGCAGAGCCGCAGTGCGTAGCAAGCTTTCCTCCTGAGCGGTGGTGAGATGCTGGATCGTTCACRCTTAGAAACAAGAGATGGGTCGGCGCTGTGAGCTCTGTGACCTGCCAGCCCCCCGGCTTCCCGGYAGCCCGTTCGTCACTGCAGTTCAATAACAGTTTGGGCCATGATGCCCGCTGCACTTCTCTCTTTGTCATGGTAGCTTATCTGTCTGGGTCTGGCTCTAATTTATGGGCTTCTCCTGCGTAAAGAGGGCTGAGACTGCTGCTTCTGACTCCCTGAAATTTACTGTCACCAAGGCAATGTGGGACTAAATGAAGCAATGGCCACATTGCCTTGGCAGGAAGGGCTAGAGCCAAAATTTCAGCAATTAGAGGACCAGGAGGACACAGGAATTGAACAGGAAAAGTTCATCCTGCCGTCACTCTTSATCGTGTAGTGCCCTGGGCGTTACCTTAACCCTCATGAGGTATTTTCTCCCTGTCGAAGACTGAAGAGTGAAAAGGTCAAATTATTTACAGGAATTACTTTTCTGAACAYGTGTTCTGTATTTCCCCAAAGTAGCAAACTCTTAGTATAAGATTATTTCTTTCCTGAATTAGATTAATGGGCTAAATTYCTCCATAATAAACTATTTAAGATGCCAAAGCATGAGCTAAATGATTTTACATCTGATAGAGTTAATGCTACTTTCCAYTGGAAAAGCCCCCACAGACGGTGATGCAGTGGAAGCGTCACAGGTGGCATTTTTTGCCTGGGACAGACTTCACTCAGACACTACGTATGTGCACAGAAGTAATTTCTGCTTCACCCCTGAATAAAATGGAACTGAATTTTCAGTTCTTGTTATGGCTGAGAACATCTGCCCTTGTAAATGAATCCTTGTTATATTGCTTATTGCCGTCCCGCCGGCTTTCCTTGAGCAGCGTTTGCTGATTTTGGGAAGTCACGGGTGCCCGTGTTCAGCCCTGTTTTGAAGCGCRCACGCTGGCAGCGTTGGCAGCCACCTCGTTCTTATGAAATACACAGTAATTTCCAGCCAAATATCGTTCTTGTTGTACACTACACAGCACAAGAAAGCAGTGCTCCGTGTAGGAGGGGAAATACAAGAGCAGCTCTTACAACCAGCTCTCATTTTTGCCACCTACAAAACAAGATTTCACTAACACAGTGGTCCAGCTGTTTTAGCATTTCTAAAAGGTTTTATTCCCAGACAGTGTATAAGGCCATAGGCTGTTTTTGTTGTTGTGGTGCTGGTTACCACCAAAGCCGGTAGTTCCACAGCAGCAAAAGCAGAGAGGAGAGGAGCGTTACCGGAGGAGGCTGCTCCGGGTTGATACGGAGCGCGGGAGCAGTTCCCGAGGCAGACGAGGGTCCTTCCTGCAGCTCCATGGCAGAGAGCTGCTTGCCCCCTGCGAGGGGCCCCTTCCCAGACGTGGAGCTCTTTGTGAAGGTGAGGTTTCCAAAGCCACCTAAGGGCCATGTTTGCATAGGGAAAACTTTGGGCTCTGTTTGAGGCTATTTTGATAGCGCTGACAAAGAGCAAGGAGAACTGGTTGCATTGCTGCGGGTCGTTTGGCTACGTAAAGACCACCTGCAAGCATAATGAACTAACCCTTTAACTGAGGAAATGACACACTTGATATATATATTTACCCTTAACGCCAGTTTTAACACTGTGCACTCCAGGGGAATCACAAGCAAAGCCTGGGGAGTCAGACCTCCCCCATCTTGCAAGAGCACCGTGCAGAGCCCCACACAGCCGGCAGCCGCTGCCCGAGGCTGCCCCTTGCTGCAGTGCGACCTCCGAGCAAAAGGCAGCGCYGAGGGAGCTGGAGCCAACGCTCCTGGGACAACACAGGGGGCGAGCTGCAGCCCCGCGCTGCCCCTCGCTCAGGGTGATTTGTGTGGCCACGATGGGGGAGCATCATCCTCATCATCACCACAGGTGCATGCGGGACGAGCACTTATGGGGCACAGTGCAGTCACCCCTGAGTACGAGAAGTGGGAGCCCTGGGTCTGGAACTGAGGGACGCGGCGAGCGTGTGCCCTTCTCCCCTCCGTGGCATCTCAGCTACCAGCTGTGTTATCACACAGTTCCATGCCGTTCAGGTCTCGTTAGTTCTGTCGTTCTGTCTCGTTCTGTCTCGTYAGTCGGTGGTTCAGCAAAGCATCGCTGCTCGATTTATGCTGGTAAACCCCCTGGTGCACCTTCCTTCCCTTTCTCCCCACAATTGTTTCCTTTAAAACACTTGATTTATTTTGTTTATTCCCTTAAGTGCTTCGGGCGTTGCTTCTCGATTTATGCTGGTAAACCTTTTTATACCTGTTTCCTGTGATCGTCAACTGGTTTAAACTTCTCCAGTCCTGCAAATTTGTGTGTGCCTGGACAAACGAGGCAGAGACTTTTCCCCATGGAGGGAATGCYGTGATTCCAATTTGGTTTTTTAACTTGATGAAAACAGTCATCATAAAGCAACTTAGTGTGAAAATGTCTATTCGAAGGGACAAGTAACATGTTATACATGCTCACAGCAAATCATTATTTTCTATTGTTTAACTGCATCTGCTGTCAAAATGTGCAATTATAGATGTATATATCTCCATATTATTTTCTGTTTGCAGGCTGGCAGTGATGGGGAAAGTATTGGAAACTGCCCGTTCTCGCAGCGTCTCTTTATGATTCTGTGGCTAAAAGGTGTCATATTTAATGTCACGACCGTGGATTTGAAAAGGTGAGAAGACAATAGGAATAGTCGTTTTTCAGAGCAGTTTTACCAAAACCAGTGATTTTAAAGGGTGGATCTCTTCTGACAGCTTTGAAAAGCCCCCACAAATTAGYAGGCAGTATTGACACTGTGCCTTGCTGTTACGCCAGCAGTTTGTACRCCTGGTTCCTTTTTAATGTTCCCTAATGTAAGGTGGACTAACTCCTTTGAAGCATTTGAGATTTTAATCTGTTTTGCAGCAGGTCCCTGTAACATAAGACGGATGTTTTAGCTTTGCAGAGCACGGCCGGGTGTGGGCTGGCTGCTTCTCGCAGGGCCGGCGCGGGGCGGCTGGGTCGGTCTGTTTAGAGGCAAGGCAGAGCACGGGCTGCCGTTCTGAAGCTGAAGCAGCTCCTTGCGATCAGGTGTCGAAGCKGAAGATGCGGTTCCTGCCGTGATGCAGCCAGTCTCTTTCCTCCCGCCAGGAAACCCGCGGACCTGCAGAACCTGGCCCCGGGAACRAATCCCCCCTTCATGACGTTCGACGGCGAAGTGAAAACCGACGTCAACAAGATTGAGGAGTTCTTGGAAGAAAAGCTGGCGCCTCCGCGGTAACTGTGTCCCCAGGCACTTCTTTTTGCGTTAGCCCCTGGCGAGCCTTGGCGGGGTCCCTGTCAGACTCCCCTCGTCTGCTCCAAGAGCTGGGATGAGCATGGGAAGCTGAAGAGACTCCAGTGCAGCCGCCGTGGGGTTTGCCCCGGGCCCTTGCTTGTGCTCTTCCCACTGCCTTGGCCTTCACCCCGCGCTTGCGTTACGCCACTGCGGTCACTCCCAAGGCAGGAGATGCACCCTGCGCAGCAAGGGTGTGCAGAAGCATGCATGCCGCTGCAGAAACCTGAGCTCCTGTCCTCCGTTTGCGTGTGTTTGAGGTTTCCCTCCTCACGCTGCACAAGCAAGTGTGCTTACTGGGAACAAGCACTTGAAGGAAACCCTTGGTGAAAGCCGCCACCTCTGTCCTAGGAGTGCTGGGGCAGAGACTGCCAGTGCTCATTGGGAGCAGCAAGGTGGGCCAGCAGCAAGGTGGGCCAACTGAGGGCTGGGGCTGGGGCTGGTCCTTCCCCACCCCGGCAGCTCTTCCCATCTCTCCCAGAGCTGGCCCCAGCACCAGTCCCAGCACCAGCAGCACGTTATCTGCCACCCACGCACGTTTCTCCCCTGCTCTCCACAACACCTCTGTCTCAAGAACCTGCCTTCAATCATACTAGTAGTCGTTCCCCTTCCTGTTTTTTCCCTCCTATTTGCCCATGGCAGCAGCAGCTCCTATCCAGGCCACACAGAGCTTGCTTGCGCAGGGAGGTTGGCAGGAGCAGCGCTTGGTGCCGCGCGAGGCCTTCCCTCCTTGCGCAGAGACCACGATCTGCCCAGCCTCGGCTCGTCCCCACTGGAGGCCCTGGGTGGTCTGGGTGGCGTTTGCAGCGGGAGCTGCCGGTTTCTGTCTCCACACAGTTTGGGAATGGGCCACCAGCCGTGCCACCCCAGTGATCTTTAGCTTGCAGTGCTTCCCTCTGGAAGCTCTGTGCAATCATGTCATGTTTGCAAAGGAGAGATGCTACAGTTTAAATGATTACATTAAATAATTAATGGAGATAGAAATAAAAAAGTGGCTAGTCACTTAACATTTTTGGTTTCTTTTATTTCCTCAGGTACCCCAAACTTGCACCAAACCACCCTGAGTCTAACTCTGCAGGAAATGATGTGTTTGCAAAATTCTCTGCCTTCATAAAGAACCCAAGAAAAGACGCTAATGAAAGTATGTGCTACATAGTCCTCTCATTGGCCCTGATAGTTTCTGCACCAGACTATACTGTACAGTTCTAGGGTACTATGCTGTAGATACCCCATTTGCAGCTAAGGGTAAGCAGCCATTTCCCATAGCATGAATGCTTTGGATACCCAAGCCCGTTCTGTCTCTTAGTTGGGACTCCCAAGATTAGTTTGCCCAGGTACCTGCTGCCAGTGTGGGGCACCAGCTCCTCCCGGGTTCCTCAGCTCCCAGGCCCAAAACCACATCTGCCCCGTGCCTCTGCTGCGAGAGCTGCCTGCCCAGAGCAGCCCCTTCGGTTCAGCTCTGCCCCCTGCCATCCTCCTGGTGCCTTTCTCCTCTGTTTCGGTCCCCAGGGACGGCACTGATTCCAAGGCTCTGCCTTCCCACACACGTGTCTGGAGTCAGTCTCTCCATACTGAGCAGACCCTGTTTGGTTTTCTCAGAAGCAAATAGAGCTCCTTACGGCGCTTATCCCAGCATTAGGTTTTAAGCTTAGGATAAAGGAATTGCAGGAATTGGCAAGGTGGGGCAGCTACAAGCTGGGCTGGTGCCAGCGAACAGAAGGCAGAAGGCACTTCTCTGCTGGATCTCAAGAGAGACCTTGATGCATAATGACCTTTTCATTGTCTTAACCTAGATTTGGAAAAATCTTTGCTTAAAGCCCTGAGGAAGCTGGACAACTACTTAAACAGCCCCTTGCCGGATGAAATTGATGCCTACAGCRCCGAGGAGATCACCGTTTCCAGCCGGAAGTTCCTGGATGGGGATGAGCTCACCTTAGCAGATTGCAACCTCCTCCCGAAGCTCCATATCATTAAGGTTTGTATTTGCATTGCAGCATTCTGAGGAGGAGAGAAACGTAGAAGCCCAAGTTCACTTGTAGAGAGCAGAGGAAGCCAGTATCTTCTCTGGAGCTGCACAGCAGCTGTCTACATGCAGGGACAACGAATGCTCATGCAGGAGGCCATTTAGTAGAGCAAAGCGAGGCAGGTGCTCAGATTGATGAATCGACAGTTTGAATAACTAGTTTCACATTTGGGTCATGACAGCAGTCTCTAGGTATCACACAAGTATTAAATGAGTAAGGTACTCTATTCAGTGCCACAGAGAAATGTTTTCCTTTGCATTTCACATGCAAGGTGCCAAGATAAATGACTTTTGTCCATCTCAACTCAAAACTCCTGCTTTGCTGAACATCACCAGTAATACTAGGGACCCAACATCCTTCCAGACAAAGCCCTTTTTTGCAGCACCGTGGAGAATCCACACATGTCCAGCAGTTCTGGGGACCAAGCAGGGCTTTGCTAGAGCTTGTCCTCAGGCTATTCCAAAGCCAGCCAGGCTCTGGAAGAGGAAGGGATACTTTGGAAATTCATTTGGTTTCTATAAATCAAGATCACATCAGGAAGTTGCAGTTCTGTTTTGTTAGAAGAGGAGTGGATGGAGGAATTGTTTTCTGACAAAAGTGAATGATAACTTATGTCAGGAGAGCTTATGGGTGAAACCAATCGCAGGCAGCGCAGGAGACCACAGCCCTTTCCCATTCCACGGGGCAGCGTTGGGAGGGTGGGCACGTAGCAGAAGGGGGTTGATCAATCGGGCCCTTGCAGAGGGAACAGCCTTAGTCAGGTGAACGCCTCAGGGATGGTCAGGCCACCCACGCCGATCCACAGGGAAGTGGCAGCCAACAGTTGTTTTCCCTACCCTTGTGAAATTTAGTATTTTAAGTTTTTCTGTTTTCAGTGAAAGTTTCCAAGTGTGGGCCTACTTATTCCTGTAGGAGTACTTTGTTCGTTCT
This sequence comes from Eudromia elegans, assembly GCA_003342815.1. Lineage (NCBI taxonomy): Eukaryota > Metazoa > Chordata > Aves > Tinamiformes > Tinamidae > Eudromia > Eudromia elegans. Next base: position 2,487,480 of record PTEX01000037.1, read on the forward strand.
GGTTTATGCTCCTTCTCTTGATGTTTTAAGCTCTATCTCCTCCAGGAGGTGCGGTCAACTGGCAGAGCTCTAGCAGAATATTTATACTAAATAAATCCTCCTGAGTGGGTTAGCAGGTTAGCTGGCTTTGTTTGCTCCATGTCTTCATCCTTTTTTTCTTGTTTTTCTTTTCTTCCCCTTTGCCCCCACCAAAAAGTATATCGTAAATACAAAAGACACAGGAATGGAAAAGAAAAAATCTAAAGAGAAGATTTATTTTATATAGCCTTGTGTATAATAATATTCTTTTTTTTTTCTTTCAATAGGTTGTTGCAAAAAAATACAGGAATTTTGAGTTTCCTCCTGAAATGACAGGGATTTCAAGATACTTGAACAATGCATATGCAAGAGATGAATTTACAAACACTTGTCCTGCTGATCAAGAAATCGAGTATGCATATTTRGATGTCGCAAAGAGAATGAAGTAGATGGAAGATACTTCTGGTTTTCTTTACTGCTAAGGTTTGGATGGGCATCAGCCAAGATGGGAAAAAAAAAGACAGACAATCAAAACAAAACCTATACGCTCTTCAGTGTAAGTTCTGTCACTGGCCAATTCTTCTTTTACAGGAATTGTACAGCGTTATTTGCTCATTTTTAAATTATACATGTACATGTTTGTGTCTCTGTACAGATGTATACACACACAAATCTGTGTGCCACATTGCAGGTTAAGGGCATCAGATTGATATTCGTTGAAGTTAGGGGACGATATAGAAAACACAATTAGAGAAAAATTACAGACTAGTTTCTTAAAATTACTGGGTTTCGGGAAGAAGTAGCACTTTTTCTCACAATTCTAACCTGTTGCTGTTGCTGCCTCTGATCTCTGTTTCGTATTTGTTGCCAAACTTCGCAGTTGCCGCCAATGTTTCTGTTTGCTTCTCCAGAAGTATCGGAGGGCCGCAAGCCAGCTCTTGGCATGCCCGCAGCGCCCCGGTTTATCCGGGAGAAGGGCCAGGTGGGACCACGCCTGCCTTCCCAGGAGCTCCCTCCTCTCCGCTGGAGACCTGCAGGGCAGGTTGACGACGAGCGGCTGCTTTGCACAGCGCGAGGCCCTCCTCAGTGTTTAGTGTTTCTCAGGACTGCGCGACCTGCCCAGCCTCCTCTGGGCCTGGTGGTCCCTGTCAAAGAGGGGAACACAGGCTGGCCCTGCCCTGTAGGTTCTCCAATAATGAATAATTAGTAAATTTGACAAGGGAGGTTTGTTGGTCACTGTAGAGAATAGGAATGGGAGAACATCTTTTCCCAGCAACTGAGGTGGGGTTGCTCTTTCCTGTCCTTCTATGACTCCCATTTWTTTTGGAAAGAGGAGGAGAAGGGCTAAGCCAGAAATAGTCACTCTGTCCTGCTGGTTGAGCTCCAGCATAGTGGATTTCCCRGAGCACCTTCATCACTGAGGGCTTTGCAGATGAGCAGAGAGGYGTCTAAGCAGGGCCAAGATAGACGTAGCTGGGCAATGCATTAGATGGGCCCCTGCAGTCCTGCAGGAATCTGTGCAGGCRGCAGCGGTGAGAAATACCTCCTAGCCTGGCAGGGGGGACGTGCTGCTGGAGATGTTCGGCCTGGGAGGAGGTCCATCCCCAGCTGCCTTTTGCTGAGCAGGCCCTCAGCAGGCAGTAGGAGAAGGCGCAGTGCTTTAGTGATAGCGTCATACGGAAATTTCCTTCAGATGCATTTTCCCTATGTGTACAGGATGTGAAAATGCTTCARATAGCTTATTTTGACATCTGTATCCACAAAGAGACTGTTACAGAATAGTCATTCATCTTTGCCCACGTCAGACTTATACCACTTTCTACAAAGCATTACAGCAGCAGTAGGTGCCAGGTATATTGTACCTGCTTACTCCTACGCACTACATGTATACATACACACATCACCCTATGCCCTACAACTGTGAGCTCTGATGCAAACTCAAATCACAAGTGTTTGAAAACAGCATTAAATACAGAGCTTCAATTTGTCTTCTTTAGAGAACAGGCACAGTACCTTTCCCTTCCCTCCCTCTGTTCTACATTTATATATCGGAGATGGTAGCTAAACAGTCACTCATCAAATATTACTAACTTGATACTTTTTATTTTCAAATATATATATATAAATAAAATATATAAGACATAAAATCTATATACTCTTTTCATATGCCTTACAAATTAAATACAAAATACACAAATCCATAAGTAATTTGAGCAGTGTCYTGTCTTTATTTCCTGGTAGTTTCCTCACAAGATACATTGCAAGAATGGCCTCATTTTAAGAAYTCAGAGGCAAAGTTTAACCAAACTTTGATTTATCTCTGAGGAATCACTTAGGTTGCAGACCTGTAGTCAGAACTGGGGAAAAATGGATAAATACCAGATGTGTCTGTTACTGTTGAAYAAAGAAAAAGGCAGGACCAGGACATAACCACTGGCCTCAGTGGCTGGTGGTGAGGAACAGCACCCATCTCCAATCAGGCCTGCACATAGGTGAGAGTGCTCCTCTGTGGTCCAGCATCAGTCACAGAAATACTAAGGTTGGAAAGGATGGATGGAAATCTGTGTGTGAAAGAACGAGAAGAAATGGAGCAACCTGGCTTAAAAGAGGATGGTTGATGGCCACCGGGCATCGTAATAGTGAATTCACCCAAAGCGACAGACAGCAGGAAGATGAAGAGCAAAGTGAAGCTCAAAGTGAAGCTAAAGAGATAGAGAACTGGAGAGGAGCCACAAAGTACCCTGATAAAGAAGCCAAAAGGAACAATAAGCCTCAGKAATTTACTTACTTGCCTTAGAGTCACAAAGGGTAAGACAAGATCCTGAGCCATAAGCTCCCAAACAGATCCCTGAAGGGTATGAGGCACATGCAAAGATCCGTTTGAGGCCAGCATTGAAGAGGAGCAGGGAGGAGCAGCCAGGCAGTCCCTTGTGCCATCTCCCACAGGGCCACCCTGCCCAGCCTGTCCGGGCTCRTCAGCCCCGATTGATGGGAAACCAGATGTTAGTTGCATTTAAAATCAATATCACTGTCCCCTTCCATAAGGTCCTTTCCCCCAAATGGAGGCAGCACGCGGCCTGGCCTTACCCACTCTGCCAGCCCCAAGAGGAAGGCAGCAGCTCTGAGCTCAGTGCGCGAGGGCTCAGCAGAGCCCAGTACCATTTGTCCTGCCCAAGCAGAGGGCTGGCAAGACACCTGCATGAAGYGCCGCGGGGCTGTGTGAGATCCCCTGTTCATGCTCTCTACACTCCAGGATAATTCTTGCTTTGGGATCATCAGTTTGGCCTCCTTTACACTGTCATCTTTTTTAAAAGGCATTTTCAGGCCTACCAGGCTGAGGGGAAAATCCTTGGATGCTCGGGGTGCAGAAGGTTTCTTTCCTTAAAATCTGGCATTGCTTAGAAGGATATTGATTAAAGGCTTGTGGCCACAGATGGCTCAAACCCTGGTATTTTGTGGTTTCCCTATTCCTCTTGCTCATGCCAAAGAAGAGGTTCATGGCTTGAGCCTTCTACAATGACTTGCACGGTACCAACTACACTACTACTAACCGTATGTTGCAGCTGGTGTTTGCATATTTCAATCAATACCGTGAGCAGATAAGAGTAGAGATTAAAAAGAAAAAAAAAAAAAAAGAAAAAGAAAAGCAGAGTTGCATACAGGCCCTAATGACATTCTGAACAAAAAAGGAAAGACCTACATCAGTGACAGACAGAAAAACAAAGTTTTCACATATGCACTTAATCAAAGCCATTCATCTACGAGTAGAAGTTCTTAGTAACTTTTGGATCTTTCTAACAGCAAATGCATTCTTACGTATAAATCAAACAGTAACTAGTGATCAAATAAAGTGTCAACTTCTAAGAGACTTTAACTAAACAAATAAGAAAAGACCCATAGCCCAAGTAAAGAGCTGTCTCCTAGAGATCCCAGAAACACCTGAACTAAACAATATTTAATCTCAGGATTTATATTTTTTTGTGAAACACCTCCTCTTAACTTGTTCCTCTCCAACTTCCTCTCTGAAAGAACTAACCCCTGCTTCACCAAGAACTAATCCACCCCCATCCTCCCCAATGGAGGGAGCTCTCACCCCTCATTTTATCTCATTCAACTCGGCAGATGTTTTACCAAGTGTTTTCTAAAGCCACCTTTGCCTCTTTAGGCATGGACAGTGTTTTAGAGTCACTTCAAAAACCCAACTAGCAGAAGGGTCAACAGTTTTYCCCACTTCTCCAGGAACAAAATGGAAAAGGGCTCTAGGGGCAAGTGTGCAATTCAGCCTGAATGCAGGACATGAGCCAGCAGAAGAGGAGCTGCCAGGAGAGTTCACAGCACAGGAGAAAAAAAACCTGGGCCTATAGGCTGATACCTGGGATGGAGTTAGAGAGGGCTGCTCTGGAGGTCTTCATTATTATGGCATTAAAGAACATGCCCACACCCAGTCTGATTTCCGTCACTGGTCTCTCACGCTGAGACTGGTGCAATGCAGCCCTCAGGAGGCAGCTCAGCAGAGTCACCTGTTCCCTCCCAGGACAGGCCCTGGTTCCTGCTGTGATCTGCTGTGTCCCAGCAGACCCCCTGGACACTGCACCCATGGGGACATCAGCCTTGCAAGCCACAGTGTGGATTTTCAACAATTTACTGCASAATAAGCTGGTGAAACAAAGAGAGAGGTCGTGCTCCATTATTTAATGGCATGTTTGTGGAGATTGAGCTACAGATTTCCAAATACTTATTAGTACCYGTGGCCATCTGTTTAGTGTTGCTTGTAGCAAAAAAAAATTTTTTTATATATTATTATCATTTAAAACACAGCTTCTTACATTTTCCCTTTAAACACCTAAGATATGCAAGACAAATAYGGTCAGAGAGTTACTTTATTAATTGTTCTTCAAACTCTTGTGTAGGAATATCTTCAAGGTTTGAAGATTTCTTTGTCAGCTTCAAATATCTTACCGATGAAAACAGCCAGTTGACTTCAGGAATTAGGCACTACTTGCGCTCAACGCAGTATTTCCAAAAACAAGCTGAAATTAAATCAAAATAGAGTAACTAACTGCAACATATTTTYCCCAAAGCATTCCTTCTGGAAATACGTTCCAACTCATGAAAAAATAAACTTCACAACTGCAAATTAGTATGCATCATCCATACCCATCCATCTCCGCAAGCTACCTCCACAAGCTACTTGGGCGAGCATTAGCAAGTATCTAAATCTTACTTGCTCACTACAACGTGCTGAATTTCAGTTCAAAAGTCACACCAACAGGTTATTTATAAGCTGTGAAGAGGCAATAATGAGCTGCTGAGGTGAGGCATGACCCTGAAAGAGCAAATAAGCCAAGACTGTCCATTGCATGGTGGAGCATTGACGAGGTTAGCAAACTTCCCATGAAACCAACCACCTCCAAGTGCTGCTACCACCTGACGACCACCATCCTCCCAGAGCTCCCCATGGACCCTTAAGAGCTATTGAAAGATTTAGAGGGTTTCTGTGAACAATCACAATGACTTAAAGAACCACATGTGGAAATCACTACCCTGAACACTGCTTAAATACTGACACTAGTAAAATATGCTGAATATGTGGCAGGATGGGACAGCAGGGACTTGCCATGTGCCTCATCACTATGTCCTCTAGTCGGCACCCTTAACTGGCATCACTGTCCTAAAACACTTTTAGTCACTGCATGTGATAAAGCCAGAAGCCGGCCCTGCTTGTGAGTGATGGAGCAAAAGCAGCACRGATGCTTGGATCAGATCAGACCAGCAAAGAAGGGAGGGAACAGGGCTTTCCCAGGTCCTGGCCTAAATCTGGCTACTGATGATTAGGAAGTTCTTACTGATGAGCAGAATGCAAACCAAAAAGTCTCTTCTGGAAATGAACTAAAGGAAAGAGAGGAATGCTTCATTACAAAATCTGAAAGTTGTCCAAATTTTGATTAAATCAAATCAATGAGCTAAAATAAAAATAAATGTTCCTTTTCAAACAGTGAGGGCTTTTGTTTTCCTTGGATTTTTTCCTTCTGTCATTTCCTTCAATTTTACTTTTTTCAATGCTGAAAGAGGGAAAATGAGAGAACTGCTGGAAAAGATGAAAGAAAAGGCCATCAGAATATCAAACCTTGGTTTTCAATTCAAGATTAAAAAAGGAAAACAAGATCTTCTCCAAACCCATGTTTTCTTCTACTGAAAAATATTTGAAAAGCTGTTTCTAAACTAAAGAAAAAGCARAAGCTGGACTAAAACATTAGGATTAGTACCAAGCCACTAAAAATCTTACTCCTTTCAAATGACCTGCTGTGAGGAGGAGTCTTTACATGTGGAAACCTGGCTTTGTCAGTTTTGCAGGCATTGTAGGCTGCTTTGCCTACAAGAATAAGGTCAGAGCAGATCTTCTAACTTGCTCCACCATAAGACATAAAGAGCTATAAATTGCTCTGTGGAATGARGCCATACCCAATTGCTTGGACCATGCAAGTTGGACCTTTCGCAGGTGYTAGGAGGATGCTGCGTGTCACAGCTCCTGGCACAGGGCTGTGCACACATCCCTGTGCACACATCCCTGTGGCCCCAGCAGGGAGGTTCTCACTGAATTAAGTGTGGTTTCTAGGCACACGTAGAGAAGCACTGGAATTCTTCAGTTTATCCTCTCCTTCACTCCAGGAGCAAGTTGTTATCCCTTGGCACAAGTAGCACAGAGACTCCAGCTGAGGCACACAGAAATGCTGCTTACTCAGATCCCACCCCAGCTGGAGGTGAGTGCAGTATCTTGAGCCAGAAGTGGTCCAGGTCMGATAGAAGCAGAGCTGGTGAGGACAGGATTTCAGCTGGCCCTGCAGTGTGACAAGCAATGAGGAGAATGGCTCCTGTTGTGCTTCAGCCCTGCTCTAATAAGGGGAGCAAAACTGAGTGATCACACCTGAGGACAACTTCAGGCTGGTCTAAGGGGTACTTGGAGCATGCAGAGAGGAACCAAGCTGTAAAAAGTTTCAAAAATGGATTCTGATGACTTGAATTTACATGTTTGTTTCCTGCTTGTTGCTTGACTTTTTAAGACTTCCAGAAAATGAAATGTGCAGTATGCGACGTTCAAGTGCCAATGAAGTGAAGTGCGTCTATCAGTATCAAATCTTTGTGGCTTCAAAAATCATAAATTAGACCTTCAGAAGAATGAACTGACTTGAAAAGTGTTGAAGACCAAAACCAGTTCCCTCTTCTGTTTTGCCTGATGGTGTTTGAGGTTTTACATGCTCCAGTTTTTCTGTGCAAGCAGGAAGCTAGTAATTTATTTCAAAATAAAAAATCAGAAATGCTTGCTGCAATTTTTCTTTTCAAAAGTCAGAGCTATGAGCTGTCAGGGAGGTACTAATTTATTGATTCATGTATGTACTGGGAATATAAACCCAAGACGCAGGAACTAAAAAAGATAAGGAGAAGACAGAGGCAGAAAAGGATACTAAAGAGTAAAAAAGGGAAAAGGAAGTCAGATGAGACAAGAAAACATTCTTTCTAAGTAACAGGTAGCATTTGTGCTGCGTATTGCCTTGTATAAACAATATTACATATATTCCCAATACACAGAGCCTTTAAAGATTTGTGCTTCTTCTTCTCGCAGTCAGAATGTAAACTCTATCAGCCTGTCTATCTGTCTCTTTCTCCAAAAACCTTGCCTGTAGGTGTTCTGGAACAATACTTAACTTTGTAAGAAATGACAAGGCTAAAAGAGAATTGAGGAAGTTGTAAATGGAACTCCTTTCTCCTCTCCAGAATTTGAGAATTTGCCACAAGATTGTATGATAAAATAATAATGGTGGGTTAGTCAAAATCATTCACTTGGATAAAAAGCAGTATTTTATTTGCAAAGCTGATGTTTTAAAAGGTTTGAAAGACAATTCAGAATGAAATATCTTTAAGAAAAATCGCAAAAAAAATCATGCCAAAAATGTTGAAACACTAATTCCTAGCCAGCTTCCTATCTCGCCCCCACTGCTACAGTGTCTGAGTGTTCTAGAGGTATTTGCTTCCGTAACAGCCCTGTCATGCAAGGACGGCTGTTATTCTCATTTCRCACTCATAGAAGGCCCAAAGAAACCGTTTCTGGTTCAGAGACATGAGGCAGACTGTGGTGAAATCAGGTCCCAGACTCTGAGCTCCTGCCCCAACCGCAACAGAGCTTTCCTTGGAGAGACTTTGTAGTAAATGCATAGTGATTCAGGAGGCGGGTGCACAGCTGTTCACTTTGGTGATATAAGGCCAGATCTGACTAAAACTGATAGTGACTAAAATGTCTACGATCTTATGACTGTTCAGTGGTTTTCAAGGCCCAGACCTTCTTCTACTGTGTTGTGAACACTTGGCATGATGAGTCTGAATCCAGAGTCGGGACAGCCCTAGAGACCAATCCGATGTTTCTATCTGTGAACAAATTTTATGGAAAAGAGGTTCAGGGAGAAAGCTATGATTTACACTAGAGATTTTGTTACTTAGAGCTTTGCAGCAGCTTCTGCATGACTTGCTGCGATACAAAAATTATCCAGTAACAAGCTAGGCACGGTAGAGCATAACTCTAAGTCTCACCTCTCTTAATTTTCCAGGAGGTTGGCAATGCAGGCTTCCAGAAGCTCTTCTCAGGTAAAGGATTTATTTCCAGCAGGCTCTTGCTCTGTTCAGTTGGATGGTCAGACGGATCTTCATTAATGCCTTCCTGTCCAGAAGCAATGTGGGACAATGTTGGTGAGGCAGCCTCTAGAAACCGAGAACATCAGCAGTCCAGGAAACACAAAACACACTGCCTACTTTACTCAACAGTCGCAAGAAGAGCTTACAGMTATTAGACAACAACTAGAGTAGTAAATCAGAAAAAACACATAACTCCTTGTTCTCACCATTTCAACTTTCTTCCCATATCTTTTGGCATAAGCTGAAATACAAAATGTAATTACAGTTAGAAACTGCTCATCTGGAAGATGGTGATTCTGTTTTCTGAACACTTCTGCACGACCCATCACTTTTGGAGATACTTCCATGAATAAAATCACTACGGCTGGCTCTCCCCACAGATAGCTTTTACAGAAAAGTAAAAAGTAAAAGTGCTTCAAGTCTCCTTAAGGTCATTTTCACTCTCAATATCTGTTATATCTCTGTTTAGGGCATGATCTACTGAGCTGTGGAGACTTCCTAGAGAGGACAGGAGACTTCTTGGCAGATAAATGAACATTTTATTACTTGTACACTGAGATAGAAACATTTTTGTTTATCCAAAATCTCGACAACTGGACACTTCTTGGAAATTTGTCTCACCTCTGTGATCTAGAGAGGAGAAGGATTTGATCCCAAATGCTGTTTTCTTCACAAGCAGCCAAAGCACTAGGTCCTGGCTATCCACAAGCAGTAACAGTGCTTTTTAACCAACAGCAACACCAGGTCTGCAAGTACCTAGCTTTATGTAAGGCATTATAGCTTGGGACTGGGACTCTACTTGGTCTTAGACACACTTATTTTCAGCGTTAGGCATTTGCTCTGTATTTCACTTACAGCTAATGGACATCCTAGCTTGGATTTTTTATTTTTCACTTGCACAAAAACTGCCTTTCAAGATACACAGTGTTGACTTGAGACTCCAGGAAGGTAGTTTGATATCCTGAAGGATCATTGAAATTGGTCTGGTACAGGAATACTGACAAGATGATCTGAATCCCACAGACATAAACTTAGATCAATAGAGGCAGAGTCCCCTGCTCACAGAAAATACACCTGTGAAAAATGCTACTGGGTGATGTAGTAGCTCTGTCAGTGACAAGACCATCACATGCCAATCCAGTTGTCCGTAAAGTAGACAGGCTTTTTAGATACCTACAGAGAAGGCATAAAAATCAGACAAAATTCCCTAATACTGAGACATCTGCTAAATTTGACTTAAGAAATTTGCAAATGCCTCTCTTTTTGGTTTGTTGGGTAGTTGGATGGTTTGTAATTGAAAGCTTATATGGCTTATGGGTAAGCAACATTTATTGCTGCTTCTCATAGCATGATGTTCATACCATAATTTAGAGCAGTGTTCAAGTGCTTGCAGGCCTTCATACTTCTTTAAACAAGACCAGTTAACAACAAGGTTATCTTCAATGCTGCAAATAAATTCCATTTGTTGCTTCTGTTTGTGACTTTCACSTCTCATTACATTAAAATCGATGTCCTGTTATTTTTGTGTAGAAGTTCTACAATAAGTCTATGGATAAATACTGAACTTGCACTAAATGAGTTTATGACTGAAGTCTTAAACCCATGTTTAATACTCGAGCTGGCAGAGGGTATATCTGACACACTAGAATATAGTGAGGAAACAGTCATTTACAATTAGCATGATGCTTGAGGTATACTTTGGTCAGGTTATGTAACATGCAATTTCTGAAGCTAGAAAATTATCTCAAAAGTGTTACAAAGAAAAATGATTTACCCCTCCGGGATCGAAAAGCAAAGATCCCTGGTGCAAATATAAGTCAATGGAAATTCTGTGGCTTGTGGCTTTGTTTCTTGATTAAATTCCCCCTGAGTGTGTTTTTGCAGATATTATCTTTATCTCTTAAGTATTTGAGTCATACTGAGTCACTAGTGCTGAAAGACATGGCAAAATGTACTAGAAATAAAACATGCAGAACCAATGCTAATGAATGAGTTACCATTAAAATACTCCAACACTCAAGAAAAGTCTGAAATGACATATCGCTTATGGCAGTTTTTTTCCAGCTTGCTTTTCTCTCCATTTTTGAATCTCATCAGAAAGAAATATCTCTAAATCTCTGAGACCTTGCACAGTTGTAAAACCATCAAGAATAGAGCTTCTTTCAGTTCTGTTGTTTTACATCTCCTTCCCACATTTTTTTCCTACAACGTTCAAACTCCCTGGTACCCTTTCCTTAGAAGAACATATTTGAAAACAACAATCAAGGGGGAAAAAAAACTCCGAAACTTTACCTCAAAAGGCACTTGCTACTTTTTGCTACTGCATGACAGAAGCAGGTATAAAAATAATAGACCATATAAAACATTTCCTAAAATGAACAGCAGATTTGCAAACCTCCAGATCAAGCAATTTTTGGCAGTTACCTTTGACTCCACTGATTATCGGATCTCCTACGGGATTGGCACTTTTTTGTGCCACATCAAATGCTGACAAAATCTTCAGTATCCTTCCTTGTTGATCAGCAGCAGRCATCTCCAATGCCATCTGCCTTGGAGCTTGGTTTGAGCAAAGAAAGAAAAGAAGTGTTACCACCTTTTTAAATGTCCCATGTAAAACAGCGTCTAGGACTGAGCTGGACSTTCATTTAACTATGCTTCTTAGTCTGCCCTCTACACATGTTTTTGCCCTCAACAAAAGGTCTAGTTCAGTTCAGTGCTGGAGTTTGCTGCAAAGCACACAGCCTTAACACACAGAATGAAAAGGCTGTGCTTTATTAAAATGAATACATCATCTTTGGCAAGCTAGCTCTTTAGACACTCCTATAGGATTGCGACTGTAATTACACCCGAGAACATCTTGCTTTGTATCTGAGTTATGTCTACTATAATACAAAAAAAGTCTCCGTACTTTTTAGTTACATCTGTGATCTTCTCCTTCATACCAGCTTGCTCTAAGCTGCACCCTTGATAAGGAGACCGGTATTGTGCTGAGATGTTCTGTGAGATGTCATTGGGATCCTGAAACACATCTTACCTGCTAGGAGTTGTGCTTCTTCAGGCAAGACTGGAGAAGCTGCTGCTAGAAAATCATTGGAAGCAACTGTAGCAATAAGGACAGTAGTCAGCACATTCACTGCCATGGTGGTCAAACGAGATCTTGTGGGTGCCTTAGCCTGTATTGTGAGCACCTTTCAACCAAGCTGGTCAAAACTCCATGCACATTTTCTCGCTGGCTGAATGCACCACCCCATCTCTTGCCTTATAAACCCTTGGCCTTCCCTCATTGCTCAGAGAATAAATGCCACATACCATTCCACCTCAAAGACCTTCATTTTGACCTTTAATGATGTGCCTTTTTTTCTGTTTTCCAAGACTTGCTTTGTGCCCTAGGAATAATAACCCTAATAATAGAGTTACCAGTGTCAGAGCCCTTTCTGTGCCTGAGCAAACACATTACCTTGGTGTTACCACTGCTCGTACARGAGAATCTGAAATGTGTGTAAACTTTGCGATTGAGTGCTAACAGCAGCGCAGGGGGCAATCTTCTTGATCCACATGGCCAAGGTTCCCAACAGAAAGAGGGGTGCAACTTCAGCAGCCAAGTCACAGAAGGCAAACCCCACTGAGGCCAGCAGACAGAAGAGCAAACAGTGAGGAACTGAATAAATAGCAAAGCTTCCAGACTCAGCCACGTGCTCCTGGGGACTCGGCTGAAACGTGGGATAAGGCTGAAATCAGCCTGGGTGAATGTGTCAGAAGCAGGGCTAAATCACTTGGCTGCTGGCTAAGTGAAGGTGAAGTGGGAATGATAACACCCTGCCTTGGCTTGCAGGAGCTTTCCTCCTGTTTGTCAGAGGTGCTGAATTCTAGAGAAAATGATGCAAAGTGCTTAACCCATTGCAGAAACTTAAAAATGCAGCCCTGGGCTGTACCTCCCCAGCATCCCAGCAGCGTGACATKGGGAAAAGGAGTTCCTGGAGCGAGAGGCAGTTTAGGTTTAGCACTGGCATTTGGCTGGGCAAAAGGCCCCCCTCCATTCCTGGCACAGGGCTGCATCGCTCACTGCAGCACRGTGCACGTAGCTGATTTCACATGTCCACTTAGCGGATTCCCTCTGCGTCTAAAGGTGCTTTTCTGCAGCTGGTTTCTCTCAGGGAGGGAAGCACTACCTAGAGTCAGGGAGAGAAGTCTGAAATCCATATGAGATTCACCAGGCATAAAGAGTGGCCTTCAAGCAGTGCTGAGCACAAAGTGCAGTTCTTTTCTTTAATATTTTCCCCACCATTTTATCCCTTTTCGTCAGTGAATATATGAAATGTGCTCTTCTGACTGTAAAAGAAAATGCTGAGCCCTCCCGAAAGGAGGCCTATGATCTATTCTGCTCTGCGGAGGGCTGCCTAATAGCTGAGCAGTTTGGTCTGTGGGTCAATCCTGGCCCTGTGTTTGTGTATTTCTGCAAAAGGCCACAGTGGTGGCTGTTTTGTCACAGTCGCTTGTGGCAGGTCTCAGGAGAGCAAATGCTTCAGGGACACACCGCCTCCTGCTTGTTGGCAGTTTCTTGCCAACATGGTCAGAGCTGAGTATGAACAGATCTCGCTGTGCTTTCAGCTAAGGAAACCACACCAAAAAAGGGACTAGTGAATTGTTTTGACAGAATCCTACATAACGCATATATAAAAAAGAAGCTGAAGCTGCTGCTTGGGGCCTCGGGCAGGGAATGGCCAGAGAGTTTTCATTTCCTTGTATAACCCTTCTGTCAGGACTTGACTGGCAACAAGGAGCTGAGTTCAAATCTTTGRGATCACTTCTAAAACACCAGCTCAGATGCCCCTCCAAAAGCCTGGGAATATTAAACTGATCTTTCTGGTGCTCAGCAAGCTTATTTTCCTCATTAGCGAACATGACTCAGTTAGCTTAACAAACAATGTTTTATATTAATGAGAGAAAAGAAAAGTAGATAAACAGCAAAACAGGCAATGCTTAACTCCTAGTATATCAGGATTATTATTTCAGTCCTCTTTGAAGTTGGTTAGGTCTGTCATGGGCTGGACTCTTCCTTCCCACCACTTTCCATCCCGCTTTCAGTTTGGGTTTGTCAAGTCTTGCCGGACAACAAGGTTAATGTGGGTTGTCTGCTCAAAATTAGCCATTCTCTCTTGCCATTCCTCATGCTGTTTTTCCAGCTCTTCAAGTGGACCACAGCAATATCTCAGACTTCCCCTGCTCCCGCATGCTCAGGAATCATTTCAACCTGCTCTTGTCTCTGACTTTGGAGACAACCTCTGTCCTTTAAAGATAATTTTTAATCAAAGCCTTTTTCTTTTGTCCCTCTGCTTTATTTGCATTGGTTTTTTGTTTGTTTCCTTGTGTTTTTGTTTTGTTTTGGTGAGACTATTATCTTTTCTTTCCCAGAGCTTGTTGAGGGTGAACAACTCACCCTAGGGACACTGAGGCCTTTGCCCAGACTTTTATCCATGGCTACAATTACAAACATTATTTACTTAATTATACTCCTCTCCTCTCCTTTCTCAGACATGCCTCCCAAATAAAATGAAATAATTCATGAAAGTATACATGTTTCAGGCCTGCCAATAGGTTCCTTTCATTCATGCYTCCCTCCACGCAAAGTCAGTGCAGTACTCTTCATTTTTTAAATATTCCTTGGGTTGGTGAGACAGCCATTCTCTCTTTAAGGCTGTGTGTTAAGACAAGGTTGACAGTTGTCAAATTAAAAAAAAAAAAAAGAGAAAGAAAAAAAAAAACCCAAAACATCCTGACAACACATCTGCAGCCAGGGCTGTGCAGCCAGGGCCATTTCACTGTGTGCAGATGGCTCAGGTCAGCAGCATTTTTGTGTAGAAACCTCAACACTTCCGGAAACTTCTGCTGAAGAAGCTGCCCACGCCTGCATGCTTGTATGGTGCTTACTAGTTGTAATGGTTGCTCCTAGTTATTATGTAGTTGTCTGAACTTAAAATGCTTAAAATTATGGTTCATGCATATCTAACTCTCAAGGGAGCTATGAAGCCAAATGCATTAATGATTCTGAGAAATGCAGTTTACTGTATTTTGAAGTCAGATATACCCAAGTAAGAGAGAGGAGGAATTTCATATGCAGACGGTATTTAAATCTGCACCTGTTAATTTCTTTCTACCAAAAGAAGTCTATATTCCCTCCTGTGAAAACATGTGGACTTGAGAAAATGCACCTGTTTTATTCTACAGCTTTTTTGATGTCCCAGATCAAGCCAAAGTCCATATGCCTAATTTCATGCACATGCAGTCAATAGAACTACACCTACATCTGGAGCTGGTTAGTATTAMAAGTTAAGTGTATCCCACCTTCATGCTACTGAGAGAAAAGCAATCTAGCTTATGTGACTGGGCAGCACATTGCTTTGTAATATTAGGTCTGTACCAGCGTCACAGATAAGCAGAATACATCAGTTACGTGGTGTGCTTGTTTGCTTTTTAAATTTTGGCTCTAAGCATCCTGCCTGGTCACCTAGGAAGAGTACTTGTAGGTCCTGCCTTTCCAAAGTGCCAAATGAATCAGAAACAACACAGAGTATTAGCTCTGGGGCTCTGGGGATACATGTTTGAACTGAGCTGGAAAAGCAGCAGGGATCTTGGAGAAATCATGGTTGGAAAAGACTTTTGAGATCATCAAGTACAACTGTAAGCCCCTCAACACTCTGCCTGCTAAACCTTGTCCCTAAGTGCCTCATCTACACGTTTCTTGAACCCTGCCAGGGATGGGGACTCCAGCACTTCCCTGGGCAGTCTATGGAAAAACTTCTCAGAACAACTTTTACTTAGGTATCGCTGAAGATCACAAGCTAATCTCATGGATTTTTTTCAAATCAGCAAATAAATAAAGTATGTAATTTGGGATAATTGAATCACAGACTGGCTGAGGTTGGAAGGGACCTCTAGAGATCATCTAGTCCAACTCCCCGTGCAAGCAGGATCACCTACAGCACCTGGCACAAGATTGCATACAGGTGTGTTGGATATCTCCAGAGAAGGACACTTCACAACTTCTCTGGGYRGCCTGAATATTATTTSCATTTGTAATTTCAAACCACCAAGTCAGTATTTTATTAAGATGACAGCTTTTGTTCATTACAATTGTACTGTWYCYTATTGTRTAGGGTTTTGTTTGTTTGTTTGTTTTTTAGGATTTCATAAATCTTAAAGTGAAATGTAATCAGTGGGAAAGGTGATGGCTTACCTGGAGAAAAGCATATTCATGAGAAGAACTGGGTCCCAGCAGTAGTGGCTTCTCTCAGCCCTGCCACTCTTGCCTCTATGCTGCCTCAGGAGGACCAGGCCAGGCCACRAGCAGAAGACTTAGTGTCTGCTTCTAGTGAGTCCTTGACCCTTCTCCAGGARCTCCAAGAGCACAGTCATTAGTGCTAACTGTGGTGTGTTTTCAATGAAACACAGGTATCTTTAATAGCAGTGATGACTGGTCTTGGCCGCAAATGTCTCTCATTAAGATAAAAAGTTGTTTGCCCTTTTTTTTTGTATATATTATTGTGATTTTTKATATTTAGGGTCTTATATCATGGTGAAGGTCAGCTGATACCTGAGTGCTATGAGGGTAACCCCACCACAGGCAGTGTCCTYGCCATTGGACACCATCTCACTTTGCCATGGCAGGCAGAACTGGTGACAGCCCCCAGCACGCAGCAGGGGTGAACTAGGCCAGGGGCATCTAGGAGAYCCAACCAGCAGCACAAAGAGCTGGGGACAGGTTTGGAGACAGGGCAATGGTATGTGGCTAAAGTCTACCTAGGAGACAGAGATGGAGCTGGAGACAGGCTACCCRCAAGGCAGGGACTGAGCTGAGCTGAAATGCGGTCCTGGGCAATGGTACGGGTGGAAGGCCCAGATGAGACTCATTGAGGCCATTAAGGCCTATTAGGGTCCTTGGGCCCCCATCATTATCAACCAGATGAGAATTTCAACAAAAACCGCTTTGCTATTCTTTCAAACAGCTATTGCCACCTAGTCTCCCTTAAGTGTTTCTTAGATTTAGGTCAGAATCCAGCCTCTAGGTCTCAGTGTCTACAATCCRAGTATAGAATTTAAAAGATGTTCAGGTCTATGTCAAAGTTTTATCAAAAAGACTGTTCATAAGATTTAGTGTAAAAAAATACCTGTTATTATTGATCCTGGCTTTGCCTCCTGGAACAGTGTACTTTGGTGAATTCGACACTTGCTATAGTCACAGTAAAGCAATAATTCATTCACTTTTGAAGTAAAGACAAACATGTAGAAGAAGTTTGAATTGTACAGAATTGTACAGAATAAAAGCCATAAATCTAAGGCATMTCATCAGATGTGCCTGGAAACTGTTCAATCCATGTTGTCACAGGGCTCAATCAAGCCCAATGGTCAGGCACAAAGCATTTAGCGCTCCAGAAGTTTGGATGTGAAGGAGCAGGAGGCAAACACTGAGTACTAATACTTTGAATATTTGTTGAAGGGGTAGGAACTGGCTTTCAGAAAGCTTCYAATTGGTCAGCCAAGGTATTGCTGAGATTAGAACCATAATACAATATTRCAGACAACCCAACAACACAATATTGCAGAAAATCCAGCCTCTTTGCTTTGAACCTTATATTAACAGTCAACTTTCAACATTTTCAAAGCCCGCAGGTCTCCGATGTGGCAATGGGAAGCTCTTCTGAACTATATGGATATATTTATAGCTCCTGACAGTTTTGATCACGACTTCTTCAAATTTATCCCTCACGAGCACTTATGGATTTCTCTGCTGCCGATTTGCTTGGTTGGTACATTCTCAACTAGCTAACCTGTCTGGAAAGATCAGGATTTCTCTCTAAATGGGCCACAAGGCCCAGGCCCAAAGATACAATACAGCCAGGACTACAATCAGTTMATTAGAAAAGCCTCTTATAGGAAGGCTAGTTATGAAAATGCTTGCTTTTCTTTAGATTTAGAGAGGTGCAGTTGCCGTGAGCTTTTAGATAACCCCTCTCATCCCAGCCCTACTCCTGAGCCTTTTCTTCCTCGGATTTCACTTCCCCGGCCTCCCTCCTGCACGGTTTCGGGCGCTCCAGGACGTCCTTCCCCTGAGTTGTACTGCTCGGGCCGCCCACGAGGTGGCAGAGAGGGGAACAGACGTTTTTCCCAGACGAAAAAAAAAATGTCAAAGATGAAGCGGTTGAAGCTTTCCAAGAAACGCCAGATGGATGCGTTCCACTTTCACAGGAGATACACGGCTATATACACCCTTGGCATGGCTTTGAAAACCTCATCCAGCAGCAATGAACACAGTAGGCGAAAATGTCTTGCAGACAAGGTCGATGGCTCTTTTTAATTTCCCTTCTGTCAGAAGGGAGAGCGTGCAATTATTCCGTCTAGAGCTACCACAGCCGCAGCCCTGGGCGGCCGARGCCGCTCTAAGCCTGCCTGCCGCTCTCCCCTCCAGCCCGGCACCTCGTCAACACTTCACGTAAGGGCCTTTTCCATGCAAACCTGGCGAGGCAGCTCCACGCGGACCACGAACCAGCCTGCGGATCTTGCAGGCACGCAGCAAGCGCTGCAGAGGCGCCCCGGGCAGGCCGCGGAGAGCRGGGCCCGCGGCAGGGGCTCGCCTTGCCGCAGCGCGGGTGCCCGTCAGCCCCATGGCCGTGCGGGGCGGGCGGGCAGCGAGGCGGCCGCGGCAGCCGCGCCGGGGGCGCCCTCTAGCGGCCTCCGCGAGGCGCGGGGGCCGCGCGCGCCGCTAACGGCCGTTGGGTGGCCGTTGGGCGGCCGTTGGGCGCGGCGGGAGCACCACTGAAAGCCGCGCGGGCGTCGCAGAGCCCGGGGGCCGCCCCACGTAGCCTGGGCACCCTCAGCACCGCAGTCTTGCACCCCTGTAGGGTGGCTCCCCTGTGGGGTTTCCACCTTGTTTTTGCAGCCTGCGGATACTTCTTGTCCCCTCTCGCCCGTCCCCTCTCCTTTGGCAGAATGGCCTCCGTGTGCTTYAGACAGCAGCTCTACTGCCGAAGTTTTTAAGCCGTCTCCCTTGTTTCCCATCCCTAGTGACCTCTTGAAGGCAGCAGGAGCCCCACTGGAGAGAGCTGGGACTGCTCTCCTCGCTCCAGTGCTTATCCCGGCTGCGACGGGCACCGTGTAGCTGCAGAGGAGCGGGCGCCTTTCCTCACCTTGCACCGAGGGCTCTGCGTGCAGCAGCAAGGCCACGGTGCCGGATCCGACCTTTGCTTGTAGCGAGACACTACAAAGCAAAAGCACTGCTCTGGCAGGACACTCAAGAGACCGACCCGACTGCTCGTCAGAGCCTTTGAAAACAACCCCCAGAAGAAGAGCTACCCTATTCCTGGCACAGACCGGGCGCCACAAGCTGCGCCGTGGTAAATACACTCGTGTGGCTGTTGGCAGCATTTAGCTTGGAGTGACCTGCTGCTTTCAAAGAAGCTTCCCCTCCCTACCCCTACATGGTGGCCTCATCACTTTATAGCTTGGAAAGCTAGAAGGAGCCATTACAACTCTCTGACCTGGACATCTTTAGCCCAGACCATCAGCACAGTTTGTACTTGAAATATCGTCAGGAGGCCAAGTGGGTGTGGTGACAGCCTAGATTTTATGTTCCCAGGGCCCACATCCATGACAGTCACAATCTCCACCTCCTTCCCCCGTTAAGTGCCTCCACTCACAAACAGGGAAAAATAATTCCCTCTTCCATACACCCCGGCTCAGCCATTCTCCAGGAAGACCTGAGTCAGATGTTTGGTACCTAAACCAAATACCTGAGGAAGGTGGGGAAGAAGGAGACAATTGCTGGAGGGAGACACACAGTTACTAAACCAGCCTAATGTAAACAAGATCTAAAGCAAGAGTTCAAAGTTATTAAAACTAGGGGAAAATGCCAAAGAAGGAAATTCTTCTCTGTTCAGTCACCTAGCTCCAGAGCCAGCCAATGAAACCTGCTTTGCCATCCCTCAGAGATGATTTACGAGCGTGTTTTGAAACTGCAGACAACAATAACAACAATGGGCCTCTCCACGGACCTATTCATCAGTGGAGCTCCAAGCGCTTCTTTGTGAAGGTCATTCTCACCACCCATTTCCAGATGGGGAAATGGAAGCGCAGGAAGGAAGAGCTTTGCTTCGGCCATCAGCAAGTGGGAGAACCAGGGACAAATCCTTAGTCACTGTGCGAGGCTATGCCAAGCATAAGGCTACGTTTTGGAATAGCCGCTGTGCCCGGGCACTGTAGGAGGGSTGGGTTTAGCCCCTCACTGTGCTGTCAGGTGTCTGTAACACACACACACATCCATACGGAAAAGCGGCATGTCTGATGGGGCTGCTGAGGGATGCATTTGAGCCAGAAGAGATGGAAGAGCACAGCTGGGCAGGAGAAGTAGAGAGAGAGCAGTTCCAAAGGATGGAAAAGGGGGGCAAGGACAGGARTATCTGTATTTAATAGAGCATCATAACAAGGAGATAAGGAACTCATTGGAGTTGTGTTTGTTTTAGATGATGGGTCTTACCAGCAACTGCGAGCTCTAGATCATGATGCTAAACAGTGTGTGAGCTGTGGTGCCAAGGAGAAAAGGAAGGAATTTAAGTCTGAAAGGTGTAGTGCACTCACTGTACGAAGTTGAGGTTATTCTCCTCCTTGCAGCATCTGTTTCCAGTAACTTATCAGGGAAGAACCTAGTTCCTAGGAGTATTTTGCTCTAACATATGGTGATTTATTTATTTTATCAGAACTAGAAACAAAGCTTCAGAACTTTCCCCTTTTTCAGCTATTTACAGCTTCCTGCACTGGAAGGAGGAATCGGTCTCTGGGTACTACTCTTTTCTTCACACTTCTTTGTAGATGCATGAAAGGACTTCCTTTTAACAGATCTCTCTCTCTTTTTTTCCCTGTTAAAACTGTTTTCTCTTTCTTAATTGCGAAGTGCAAGTGGGAAGGATAGGAGCCAGGAAATATAATTTTGCTTATTTAAAGATCCAGGATAAATTTGACATATCCCCCTCCTCTCAAGACAGACCAAACACAACTCACTTTTCTCTGATGCACAGCTGTGTTACCGAAACCACCGAGACTCCTGTGGGAGGCAAACCTCAATATGCTGGGTGATATTGTTGCAGACAGGGTGAAAAACATCCCTCATGGAAGTCACTGCAGGGCTCTCTGTCTTCCACCCACCCTTCTCTCTGTGCACCATTTGTTGTAGTTGAAAGACTTGAATTGAAGAGTGGCAAAATTCACCACTCCCAAGCAGAGAACCTCAACAATGAGTAACTCCTTTTCTTCATCTTTAATGCAACCACATTAGTTGAATGGAGGCTTGGAAACGTTTTGACCAGTTGATTTAATTGTACAAAAGGTACAGCAAGATCTGGACAAATGCTGCAAAGCTTTAAAATCTGATAAGCAGGCATTGAAGAGTCATAGGATAGTCAGCTCTGTGAGAAAGGGAGCAATGGAGATGTAACAACAACGATTGCTCCAAAGACCAGTGTTTGAGCTACAGATGGAAAACAAACATGTTTTGTAAAGTGGCTATATACTTGCAGTTTCACCTTTCAAACTAAGTTTCATGATATTCTTCTATATATTTCTTCCTTTTCCTTCCTTTCCCATCTCCCGTCCTCTTGGATATCCTCCTTCTATCCTATGGGCTGACTCAGTCTGGGGCTTGAGGAGATTGTGCAAGCAAATAAATGTGAGAAAAGCCACCTCCGAAGGGTGAGGAAAAACAATGACAAGTGTCTGCTCTGGAGGCAGGAAAGAAGACCTTGCAGAGATGGATTGAAGCCAAATACCATTTCAACTATAGGCTGCTCATAAAAACAGGGTAGCCTGACAGCCTTAAGGTCTATTATACTCTGTGCATAGGTCAAATGCACCTCTGCTTGGCCAACAGGTTCACAAGCTCCTACCCATTTATTAACTTTATCCTCAAGTGAACTTAAGAGAAGTGCAACTCCCCCAAAAATGGTGTTTGAGGAAGAATTAATATGACTTTAGAAAGTAGAAAATGTCAAGTTTGGCTAAGTGGCACTGGGGAAAGACACAGGGATTTTACCAAAAGGTGATATGCATAGAGATGCAGGAAGGATAAGAACTATAAGTCATCACAAAGAGGTCTTATTAATTTCAAAGGGATTTGGAGTGGGAGAAGAATACAAGCCAAATTCTCTGCTACCTTAACACATTAGGTTAACACATTGGATTACCTTAACGCATCAAGTTTGCATCAACTAACCAACCATTAGCACTCAAGGTCACCCAGGCGAGCCCATACAATTGCAGCACTGAACGATAGCCAGAAGGCCTGTCTAGGAAGAGCTTCCTTTTGTCACTCATGCCTGATGTTGGTCAGAAATGTTTCTGATGAACCAGACTGCTCTTGGTGGAACAAGCTGGCTCACCTCAGCCACAGCCCTGTAACTGCTGAGCAGCAGCCCGGCCAGGTTCTCACAGTGTGAGGAGCTTGGAAGGCCCAGCTAAGCTGGCAGGCCCTAATCTTTGGCAATCAGGACCATTTTGGTTTCAGCATTTTCAAAAGGATGTGRCTGAACATTATTTTGGGACCACATGGCCAGATTTTTGCTGAATGCAGAGAGTTTTGGAAATGTTACTTCTCATGCAGAAACAGAACAAATGCTCTTGCCCTCTTCCAGCCCCCAAATCATAATACCCTTGGGATGGACCTACTAGCATTTRACTCACTGTGATCATGCATCTTCCAAAGCTGCGTGTCCTGGCCTGAAAGCAGTGGGCTCCAAGGTCTGCAGGAGGCTGCAGAAATGGGAGGTGCCGGTGGAAGAGGTGAGAGCAAAATAGGAGAAGAATGGGAGTGAGGTAAACACTTCATAATATTACTGTCTCCTCACCTCCAGATTTTAGCTACTATTTTACACAATCCATAATGATCTGTATTGTCTTATTTCAGAGCAGTTCTCTGTCATAAACATTTAGAGGAGGGACGATGAAGTTTGTCACTGGCTACAGGGGCTACAGGGGCTCGAAAGAGCCATTGTGCCGTTGCAGTGAAATTCAGCTGCACTTCAGCCCAGCGGGAGGGGCTTCTTGGGGCCTGGGTTTCTGGTTTGAGGAGGAAGGGGCGGTGCAGCCAGCACCCCCAAACCTGGCATCCCCGTGGGCCCACGCAGCCATGGGTGAGCTCCGGATGAGCTCCCGGGAGCTGCAGGTTCCTCTGGAGAGGGGCTCCTGCCTGTGTCACACTCAGCAGCGGGCACGGGGGCCAGGCTGAGGGCCGAGCTCCCGCAGGAAGGCTGCGGATGCTCCCGTTTTCAGGACACCTGAAATGGGAGCGGCCAGGGGCACTTTTTATGTGCTACAGGAAACAGCAGGGAACAGGTTCTCTCTCTTGTGGCAACCTTCCTATCCTTAGGAGCCAGTGTTTCATAAAGCCCATAAATCAAAGCTAACCCCCTCCCTGCTCTGAAAGCAGGCTATGTTTTAAATCTGTGTATTAGATTTTCTTTCTAAATTGTTTTATCCTCCTCTTGCAAACCCAAACAATTCCCAGACAGTGACTCGTGCTGACTAATCCAGTCTGGGAGACTTCTAGGTGTCCCTGTAACTTAAAACCAGCAAACAAGCTTCCTAATTCAGTAGCTAGACATTCCAGTGAAGAACCTGCAGGTTCTGTGCTTTTATTTTCCCTCTCCTCAGGGTTAAACGTGCTTTTATCTCTGCCGTGCCTCCCTCCCCCAGCAGGCGGGAGCTGAGATGAGYTGTAATGTGGACATTCCTTCCCCGAGAGCCTCCTGCGCTGGAAGTCGTGCTCCACAGGGCATCTCAGTGGCAGCACTGATGTGAGCTCTCGGCACAGCTCAGCAGTGAAAAGATGGGGGAAGAAGGGAGTGCCTGAAGTAATAGTTGAGACATGTTCCCAAATCATCTTACAGACCCGTAAAGCCCAGTATTGTAAAAAGATACGGGGCTGCGTTTGAACTATATTTTTGGCCCATTTACAGTGCTGGACTGAGTCATATTTTAGTCATGTCTGGAAACCACAGTGTCATTACAAGGTCTTCCAGTATCGTAGCGCTTGCAGCAGTGATAGGGTTATAAGCTGTAAGCACTGTGAGTGAGGTTTGTCCTCGTGCAAAGTTTGCTGTCAGTTCTGTGGCTGCGCATGTTAAACCAAGAATGAGCATTTCCGTCGCTGCTCCGAGGAGGGAGCGTCACTCCCGGGCCCAGCAAACTACACCACGAGCTCCCTTACAAGGCAAGACGCTCTAGTGGGGAAAAAGCCACGTAAAGCAGGGGGAGCCTCTGTATGTTGCCTTTCTAGGACACTGGTGCTGAGCTGCACAGTGCCTCCAGGCTGATAGTATTTAATAAGCTGCTTTGCTCCGGAGCCTGACTTGGGGATGCTTCCTCATTGCGCAAGTCAAACAAAGCAGTGTGGGAGAGCACCTGGCACAAATATACCCATAATTAAAGGCCATGGAGGCCATCAGGGTGTGAGGCACTGCAGGAGGCCAAGAGCCTTTTGCATCCTCCCTTGCTTGCCCCTCCTCTCTCAAAAAGCAGCCTCCAGCCTTTGCCTCCTCTGCCTTCTGGGCTCTTTCCCTCTTTCTCCCCTCAGACAGGCATGGGGCAGATGCAGAGAAGCAGCACTGGGTGCCCGGGCCCTGCTCGACAGGCATGTTGCACACGCGCTGCTCTCCCACCTGCCTGCTCTGCCCGTGCCCATCAGTGGGGAGGGATGTGGGGTGACCTGCAGGGTGCCGCAAAGATACAGCCCTACCTGGCCCTTGGGACTTGGCTGGCCCCTCTGCAGGCATTCAGAGCTGCTGTTACTGACTTTCTCACAGGGATGGGGAGCCTCAGCAGCACTGAGCACAGTGTGCATCAGGCCAGAAYGGCCATCACAGTCCTGTGCTTGCCCTCCAGTATAAAATGGCATCTCTTCTAGTCCACCCTGTCGATGGTTTTCAAAACTAGCTGCAGTTATGTCTGCTGAGATGCCCCTGGTTATAGTGCTTATTTGTTTTAACTGCACTATTTGTAGCTTCTCTTCCTGTTGTGCTAAAGTGAGGAACGAGTATGTGCTCAATCATCCACCTCTGGACAAGTCATTTTGGGGCTTCATAGGGCAAGGAGAAGATTATGTATGGTAAACCCTTGCAAAAATATAAGTACAATATTGTTAGGATGAATGACATTGGATTGTGTTGGGGTCATACAGAGCAGGGTTACCAGTAACCATGTCAGAGGGTTAAGAGTTGCATGATTCTGACCAGAATACGATTAAGAGAGTTAATTCACATAGATTAGAAAGTTTAGTATCTAGAGTTCAGTAACTCTCTTAGTCTTCTGACTCTAGTCTTAAAATGATCATATGAATCATCATTTGAGAGACGGAGTGCTACCTGGCAAGTTGTCAGAGAATTTCTAAGTTTGTTTTATAGCTTGTTTCTCACTGAGAGTGGCAGATGAAAGTAGATCTTAATATATGCTTTATTGCATAGGCGGATATCACTGAAGCTTTTTTAACATAAGAGAATATATTGTGTAAGACAAATATTAGAAAAAGTTTAGATGTGTGTGTATGTATGTGTACATGGTAACATATATGTATATATAGGCATAGGTAGGCTTTCAGATTGACCTTTCAACATTAACTATTTTTCCCCCTGATTTTGACATCCTATTTCCCCCATATCAGTGTTTCACTAATGCAACTCTTTCATTATTTACTTAAGAGAGAAAACCAACGAAAGCATCTCGTAAGTAATATAACTCAAAACATTTTAATGCTTTTGAAGTAGGGCTCAACTCATCAGTATTAAACAGAATCCAATATGAGTGGAAAAARATTAAGGGAGAAAAATGACAGCTGCAGAAAATCACTGAATATTCAGATTTAATCAAGAAACCAAAGATATAATGCAATTGCTCAGCCGATATACACCCAGTGTCCCATTTCAGTCCTATTTTGATAGTCCTGTTGATAGAAAGCCCTCTGCGAAGCCACTCCRAGGAAGAACAACATTTTATGGTAAAAAAGGAGAAAAAAAAAAAAGTCAATAAAATGTAGGGAGACTTATTTTTGATGCTGTGAGTGATGTGCTGTCAGTGTCTTTCTTACTTTTTCTCTGATCGAGTTGTTTTCTCCCGATGAAAGAACAGGCCAGGCGCACGTGCATACTTGTCAAACATTTTATTTGCCATTCACACTAATTATGATATTGAATTTACAGAGGAAACTGTGGTACAAAGAAAGAAAGAAAGAAAGAAAGAAAGAAAGTCTTCATTAGAACTACCGCAGCAGTCCAGCTGCTCTGCGTACTAGCCGTAATGAATTCTCCCGTGGCGCTGGACACAGGCACCGCTATGTACAGCAAGAGTCGACTCTGATGTGGTATCCAGAGACTTCCTGTAGTGGGGGAAAAATCTACTCTACTTTTTTTTCCCTATCTGGTTCCAGAAAACAGCAGCCTACCCTTTATCCCACCCATACCCCTCCTCAAAAGAAAAAAAAAACCCTGTAACCAAAACCCAAAAAGCAAACCTCCAGAACTTGATAGTTTCCCTTTCTGGAAATGTTCGGCACAACAGTGTCATGGGAAAATGTTCCAGTATGTTGCAGCATCTGTTTTGTAAACATATCCAGTAAATGCTGAACAAATACGCTTTGGTGCCATTCTGATAGGAGTGTGTTTCCCACTGGATTCTCCTCTCAGGCTTACCAATCTGCCACCTCAGACTGAAAATCTAGCTTTCGTTTGAGAGAAAGATGTAACTACCATACCCGGAATACCACAAATAACCCACAGAGTTTTGCACATTCGTTTCTCCCCTACCACAAAAAAGTGAAGAGTGTTGAATAGAGACCATGCTATAACTGTTTACAAAAGTGAATAAAATGTAGTTAATCTTGAAGCCTAAAATAACTAATCTGGAAAGAAATAAGTCTCACTACAGTATTTAAGCAAACACAAAGGTAAGTTCATTAAAAACACAGAAAAATGAAAAAATATGCTGAGTAATTACAAGCACTAACAATATTTTGCTATGAAGCTTTCGAAATCTATTTACATACATAAATACAAGTAACTCTGTTGATGCAACCCTTTAAGGACTAGGAGAAAAGATGCCAAGTGATTGGTACTGWCCAAGCAAGGTTAACAAAAATAAAATAATAGAATGTTTTTATGCAGGAAACCAAAGAAGTGTCTTGCTCAACTAGAAAATGATCCACTTATCCTGAATCTTCAAATACCCCAATGGAAAAGGTCATCCAGAAAGCAGTAATGTTTCAAGAGTGCAAGCAATTCGGAACACTCTGACAAAGACTGTGGGCCATTTGGAGGAAACCGTTTTTCTCCTTTCCAGATGATAATTTGGCACAATGTTTCCAAATAAAATCCTTCGGAGCAGTGGTGCACTCCGGATTTGGCTCCTGCTGTACTAAAGCCCCTTCRCATTGCTCTGACTGTGTAACAGCAACTCTTGAAGGGAGTAAAGTAATGGGTCGTAGAGCAAATGAGAACTGGGCGCCATGTATTTTTGTATTACTTGATTGCCAAGGCTGTGTCTGGACAAGCTGTGCCCTGTGAAAGGAACACACCAGCTGAGAGCAAGGACTGTGAATAACTTGATTTCAGGAGAGGAGAGAACCCAAGGCACTCGGCTGGATGCAACTCAGGAAGAGAAGTGCAACAGTAATTTTTGATTCCATTTAGCAACTGGGATGATAAAACTATATACGAATATATATGTGTGTGTGTGTGTGTGTATAAATACCTGTACACACATTATAGAAATGTATATATGCACGCTCTAATTTGGAGATGTGTCCATGGGGTGAAACGTTTTATCCAAATGCTCTCTTTCTGCTGGCTAAGTGTTTTTGGATATGAGAAGAATGACATAAAAGCATTTTTATAGCCTCGGAGAGCTTTGCTGTCCTTAAGGGAGCCAGGGGATGGCTTCAAAAATATAGGTTTGTGCAAACTGTGGTTTCTCATAAAGACTTGTGTGAACACACTGTAACCCACAGGGATTAAACAGACTAATTGCAAGGGATGATAAACTTAGATTTTCCTCTGTAAAGAGGATGCTGCTTTGGTCTTCTGTGCTTGACAGGCACCAAGAAGTTAGCYTCAAAAAAAAAATATTTGCTAGCAATTATCACGAATAAGTCACTGAGAAATCCCATTTTTTTCTTACATATCAGTAAAGACACGAGGTAAATGGGTAACAATTCTGCAATTTCTGACACAGTTCACACCAGGGAGTGCCAAACTGACCCTCGTCTTTAAGGCAAATGTGAAGGCAGTGGACGTGTAGACCTAAGAAATGCTAAACACTACCCGTCCTCTGCGGGCCGACGGACGCCACTTGTCCCTCCTTGTGGGCCAGAGCCACCTGCTTTCCTGTGGGATGGGAGGAAGCCACGGGCCAAGCGGAAGAAGCGGCTTGCACAGAATCGAGGTGGCGGCAGCTGAGCCTGGCAGCGAAGGGCCCCGTCGGCCTCTCTGCTCCTGCTCCCGGCCTCCAGCGGCCTCCCCAGGGAGCAGCCAGGCCTCTCCTCTCCCCCCGTTTCGGTTCCGCTCGCAGCGCTGGGCTCCGTGGTGCCGCAGGCACAAGGCAGCTGCGGGAAATGGGGAGTTAATTGTGCAGCCGTGGGAAACGGTGGGGTTTAATTGCGCAGCGCCAGTTCTAGGTGTGGCAACAGAACTACTGTTTAGTGACRAAGGACTTTTTTAGGTTACTGAAGAGGTGAGATGATACCAACTAGGTAAAACGTCCCAGCAGGTAGCGTGTCCACACTTCCATACTCAGTGAGGTCTCCCGATTTCCAAATATACTTTTAACTGTTCTGACACAATCTTGGATGCCTTCTGCCTTTTTTGTTCAGAGCATGCCCTTGACAAGGATAAATAATAATACTATGCTAAACTAAATCCACAAGGCCGTGTATGTATTCTAGCAGAATCATTTTGAGTTTTTGCTGAGATCTCTTGAAACACTCCTTATTTTCTGCAAAAAAATGACCTTATTGACAAAGTAGGATTCTTCAATTTGTAACTTTTCCATACCAAAGTGCTACTGCATCGGACTTAAACAAAGAAGCAAAAGCATATAAAAAAAGAAAACTTGAAAAACAAATGGTTTTAAATAAGTCCAGCTGTTTTGCTGCCTGCAGCCAAGGATCTTTTTAATTTGAATCCTTTTAATTTTTTTTTTAAACATCAAACACTGATCTGAAGTCCTGCTTTCAAATACTCTCTGAGTTGACCTGCAATTGTTTCACCCATTTAAGAGGTACATTAAATAACAATCAGATCATTTGGAACGCACACGTGTCAACATCAGCAGTTTGCAATTAATGAGTAGTACAACAACTGCATTCAGACCAAACCCTCAAATAAAATAGTGCCATAAACTTTACAGTGACATCTGATATGTTTGTGCTGTAACGATGGGCAACAATGACGACTCTGTATGAACATGCTGTTAGTATAGGCACTGCAGACTTGCAAGAGGACAGAAAAAACTGCGCACCAGTTTTAAACACCCTTCTTCCCCCTAAACGTGGCGACTGTGGAACCGTTAAGGCCACTTCCTTACTAGCCTGCTTTCCAGAGGAGCTTGACAGCCCTGTGCARTGTGTTTATTTTGCGATGCATGAAATTAATCTCCTTTCCAGTAAGCTGGAACACGGCTTTTCTACCACGCAGAAATCTTGGCTCCAGTTAGCCAGGAGCAAATCTCACACTGATTCCATCAGAGCCAGAATTTCACCCTGCCCTCAACTAACTATGAAGTTTTTGCCCTTGAAGTGGTATGAGGCTTCTACCTAGAACTGTTAGAAAGCCCAGGTAACCTCAGCACCAGAATAGGGGCCTTTTACACAGTTTTACATATTCTAAGGAAAATTCGGGGTCCTTTATGAACTGCATCTAACCTTATTACTGATCCTGAGGGTTTGAACTGGTGTTAAAGGAAAGCAGGTAAACAGCGGGGAGAGACGACTCCACTGGATGGGAAGGTACAGCAATTCAGAAAGATTTTGGTGCCCAACCTATTTCTGAGGGAGTTTAGCTGAGATAGCTGAGGAAAATGAAAGGGGGATAATTGTAAACAATATTTGTAGGTAATTGGGAGGTCACTTTACCCATCGTTATTCCAGCCTTTTTTGATGTAATAAATTTAACTTTGGCTGCTACAAAAAAAGGCAATTGGTGATCTTTCTATAATATAGGCATATTTAAATAATAATAGTATCAACAAATAAGAAAAGTCTAAATATCAAGCATAAATATCAAGGAACTCATCAAAGTAGTACAGTAGTTGAAAATGACCCCAGGCTGTAGCCGTTGTATTAAAAAAAACAAGTCMAGGAGAAAAAGTTAAATTACCTCATTGAAAAGGGGCTGATTCTTTCAGTTGACAAAGCAAGAAAAAAGCAAGCATGATTAAAACAAAATAAAAAAAGGTAAATCTTTTTTTTTTTTTTTTGCAATTTATAAGGTGCCAAGAGAAATAAAACAACTTAGATGCAAAGCAGGATGAGTTGCATCCTAAAAACCAAAAAATAAACCAAACCAAAACAAAAAATAACAGCACTAAAAAAAATCCATACTCTTTGGAATATACAACATGGATTAAAAAAAATGAAAAGAAAAGAAAGAATAAAGTTCAACATATAAAACCTCTCATTCACAGCATTGCTAAAACAGAAGCGTTCACAGTTTCCCTCTGGGAATCTTCCTATACTTCCTTACATTTTTATGTCCATAAGATGCAGTAAACTCACTAAGATTTCATTAGGTTTTACATCTTAAAAATAGAAGTGAACTGAAACTCTCTTCAGGGCCGTGGAGACCTTCAAACCCAGGGACATTTGGAAGCCACAGGCCTGAGCACAGACCGGGCCCCTGCCTACCCACCCTCGCTCCCTCCAGACCACCAGCTTAAATGTCCTCCTTTCCAGTAGTTCAGCCCCTGCGAGGCGTGCTTTGAGGGAATGACGTTACTGCTCCCACCTCGCAGCTGGCTGGCGCGCACGTGCCTCATTCCTGGAAGTTTTGACTTCTGGATAGTTTGCTTCGGAAAGTGATGATGTATCAACACGGCAGGCCCACAAGCAAGACAGGTGTTTATAGGATACCTATGGACTCCGGGAAATAGAAAGCACATTAGTCCTGGCCCATAAATACTTCAAATTCATTCAATACGGTCGCCATACCGCTTCCTCTAGCCTTGCTGTGGTGCCCATGTTAGTAGGGGAGTTGCTGTGGCTCCCTTCTGCCTCGACCACATCGCTTTGGTTCGGAAGGTTGGGGTTGAGCAGGGTCGATCCCGTGGAGGCGTTGGTGCATGGTGGGTGGATGCGTGGCGGGGACCGGTCGCCCCCGGAGATCATGGAGAACTGATACGACCCGGCCGAGGTCCCATAATAGAGGTGGTAAGAAGGCGAGCTGGTCTGAAATGGGCTGCCCTGGGCCTGAGATGAACCGGGGTAGGGAGGTGGCAGATACGTGTGGTACCTTGTGGCCGTGGACATGGCAGACATGCCGATTCCTATCCCTGAACTGACTGGCGTCGGAGTGTAGGTG
The DNA here is from genome assembly GCA_003342815.1 of Eudromia elegans. Taxonomy (NCBI): domain Eukaryota; kingdom Metazoa; phylum Chordata; class Aves; order Tinamiformes; family Tinamidae; genus Eudromia; species Eudromia elegans. The sequence goes on from PTEX01000037.1 coordinate 2,518,781, forward strand.
AATGCTCCTGGGTAGTGCATCCGAGGGTCAGAAATTGAGGGAAGCGTGGAGAATGAGCGATCGATTCCTACCCTGGGATCACTGAACGCAGTCAAGTCTGAAGCACCTGGATTGCAGAGAAGGAGAACAGAAAATGTGAACAGAAATGTCAGAACAGAATTTCACCTTGTCAAGGTAACAAACAACATCCAAACTCTGTTCTACAATGAACCGAAGGAGTGCTGTCCATGGAGAGAGCCACCCATGCCTGATCTCTAACAAAACCATTGCAACACTTGTGTATCTGGATGTTTCAGATTCACTTCAGTAAAGTGGCAATTGAAAAGGAGCGTCGAGCTCTTCTCCTGCTTTGTCTGCTTGTGTGTTTGCTCTCGCAGATATTACAGCATATGTAAGTATTTACACTTTCAGCGTGTCCTTATGAACTGCAACAGGGCAGTGAAACAGGGACAAAGATCTCAAGTTCCTTGCTCCAAATCATGTGTCTCACCAGTGACAGTGATGGGACTTAAATATAAGCTGTGCAGGTTGTGCATTTTCTCTCCTTGCAACCAATTTTATTTGCCTTTTAGGTGTCCTAACACACCTAGGCTAGGTACTAGGCTTACACACAGAGCTCGTAGTATGTTGACTCTCAATACTACCAAAGTTAAGATTAATCACGTTTGTTTAAGGACTTCAAATCTGAGTCTTCACATAATGTCTACTAATGACTGCAAATGTCTGAAATGGTTTGCTCTAACTAGCATATAAAAATGATCATCACATTTCTAAAACAGAATGATATATTTGGGGAGGGTCTTTATTTTCCCTTTTTTTTCATGTGTACTGGAAACTGGCCTCAGCAAGCAAAGCTGAATGTTTTCTAGGACAGCCAAATTCTGATTCCCTTTGTTTGACACCCGGTCCCACCATTTCCTTCCCTGGTGTGTGGGGAATGAATGAGCAGAGCAGCTAATGGTCTCTTAGAAAGGATCCTCATCRTGACTCAGATTAATGGAAGGTGTCAGTCCCTAGATTTGGCAGCGTCCGCGTGATTGAAATAACAACAATAATAATTAAGAAAAAATGTTTCCAGAATTCAACTTCTCCTGTCAGACAAGGCGTGGAGTCTGCAGAAGAGGAGCCGTGTGCTGAAGGAAATACTCGTGAGAAGCAGCAGAGAGAAAACAAAGCTTTTGGCTCTGACCAGACCTAAAGCTAGAGCAGACAAACCGCAGCGCCAGGTCCTRAAAACTTGTCAACCACACAGCCTCAACACCCATGAATTCCTACACATTTCGTAGAGAAGCTCTGACACACGCTGTACACTTGGGGTTGAGATTCTCTGCCTTTTTTTTATTTTCTGGGAGATCTGGGAGATTGTCTGGGTGATCAATGGGATCCTGAACACTCCTCCTTGGCCCTGGCCCTTTCAGATTTAAGAAGATGTCCCCTGTGCTGCGCAATGGCAGGAGCTTCAGAGGGGCTAAGGTTGAAGGTGGCATCTGACAACRTGCCAGGCTTCAAATGATCCTTCCACACCTTGCTGAGAAAGAACGCAAACTCACTGGATGTGCCTAGACACATCACTTAACAGAGCAGGGTTTCTTCTGCTCAATTTGACCAAAAGCAGAATAACAAAACTTAACATGAAGCTGTTTCAAGTATGTCCTCTATCCCTGCATTTTCTTTCGAAGGACTGTATCTTTTAGATAGTTGGGCCGATAAACTTCAAACTTAGGGTTTACTTTGATAAAGATAAAATGCCTTAGGCAGCGTGTGTATGTGACAGTAACAGGACTGGAGAGAAAGTATTGCTATATTCTATGACTTTTAAAATAGAAGTAATATTTCATACGCCTTATAAGAACACTTAAAACGTGTAGCCATGAGCCTCTATGCACAGAACTGAGGCAGCAAAAAAACAGCACTGGCATGTGAAAGCAGCTTTCCTTGGTTCCTTCAGGATTCATGGAGAAATCTGGATGTCACCTGGTGCCCTATGCTCTAGGGGTCCCTGCTGGAGCRGGGGGGTTGGACTAGATGATCCCTAGAGGTCCCTTCCAACCTCAGCCATTCTGGGATTCTGTGAAATCACGCCTGCCCCAAGGAGAATCGCTTTGACCAGGGACATATAAGCAGGGAGGTGCCCCAGACGAGCCRCAGTGCTGCTGCTCCACCTCGGTGCTCAGCATATGTTGCAGGGTGCAAACAGGGGCAGAGATCCCAAGTGTCCGTGTCTGCCTTCGATGGACAGCGCGCTCCTTGGGGCAGGGACCATGGTGGAGGTTGTACCACATGGGGCACAGTGAGAGTCTCAAGCTGCAGTGAGGACACTTGGGCCCCATGGCCACCCCACATCTGAAAATAGTAATAGAACAGCTATGCTGAGTGATGAGGTCTGTGCTGAGATTCTCACTGTGATGTGGATTAAATGACGTGGGCACRCAGGGTAGAGTTCTGTTCCAGTGCAATTGCACGAGGTTTTCCTCCCTGTGGTCAGTGCTCATTTTGTGTGAAACCTCCTCAGCGTACAAAACTGGTCAAGTGTGGGCAACACCTCCCTTCAGTGTGAATTCACCTGCTGCCCTGCACACACTCACTCGCACGCACAGACACACGCCRATACGGCAGCCCTGTATTCTCTTTGAACATCAGAACAGTTCGCACCCATTTTGATTTCAAATAATTCCGTGACCAAAAATGACTTTTAGAAATAAAAATCTTAGTGAAATAATTCGTTCTACTTGAAATTTTCTGGCTGCTTGGATGAATTTTTTTTCTTTCTTGGTTTTCTCCATTTCTGTATTTTGCCAGTGGAAATGAGTGCAAGAGGAAGGAAACACTGAGGTAAAACGGTAAAAAAGGGGCCTCTCTGATTTGACAAAAATATATATCACCTCAATGAAAAAAAAAAAAAAGATTTTGTTGGACTTTTTTAAAACTTTTTTTTTCCAGAGCACTTTCCTGCTTTTTCAGATAGCTCTATGATATAATTAGCAAAGAGTCCTCACAAATAATTTACTTTTGGTAGGCATCCTCCATGTGACTTTTTCAAAGCAGTTTTATCTGACAACAATAGGACAGGCTGGAGCACATTCAAGTGATTCCCTTTGATCTCAGAAGCAGTCCTGAGTATTCAAATGAGAGCAATATGTGCACTCAAATGAGATATTTTTCAAATATCTGTGTGTGAATTTGAATTACGTGGCTCTCACTGACGGTAAGAAAATTCCTGCTGCTGAACACACACATGTTGGTTCAATATGTGGGGGTTAGAGTCGGCAGATGGTCAGTTGTGCATGGTGCAAAATGTGAGGATAGCTTCTGTGCTGTATTTTTATGTTGGTTTGCAAAGCTCTGCTGTACAATTTGGGAACGACATAACATGACAATAGAGCGCAACACTTAAAATGCCAGAAAGATGCCATCCTGCATTCAATGTGCCTGCTTGTCCTCTGGTCTGAATTTACAGTGAGGGAAGGAAGCAGAACTGAAATATCTGTGACACTGCGAGGGTGACAGAGCCCTGGCACAGGCTGCCCAGAGAGGCTGTGGAGTCTCCTTCCCCGGAGATCTTCCAAACCCGCCTGGCTGCCACCCTGTGCCCCGTGCTCTGGGTGTCCCTGCTGGAGCAGGGGGGTTGGACTAGATGATCTTTAGAGGTCCCCTCCAACCTCAGCCACTCTGTGATTCTGCGTGATTCATTTCATGGTAGGTATGATAGCTCTCCAAATCTCTCAACTATTTTTACACTTGTATACTACACATCTTCAAAGTGGCTAATGCTATTCTTGCCTACTTTATTTTGGTTTGTTTGTTTGATTGGTTAGGGKTTTTTTTGACAATGTTGTGCCCCAACCCAGATTTCTGTACTCTTTGCACAAATCCAAGCAAAGAAGACTGCAGAAGACCGCAGAAGACTGCCCATGGCGGGCCCAGGGTAGGTTTCACTGCAATCGAAGAGAAGCCGCGACACCATCCTAAGACATTTCAATSATTTTGCTCTGGAATCGGTCACGAGACCTTTGCGAGGGCCAGCACAGAGGGCTGGTTTTAGGGAACTTACTCGACAGGCGGCTGGAAAGCTCTGCGGTGAGGGAGGTCATGCCGCTCGCCCGCCCGGGGGATATCGGGGTGGCGGGGTGCACCGAGGGCGTTGCGATGGAGCCCAGGTACTGGTAGGACTGGTCGTAAGACCACGGCGGAGACGGCTGCACTTGCCTGGTGTCTGCAATGAGAAAGAGACCTATAGACTGCTTTGAATGATAAAACTTCGCAATCGAACATGTGAACCAGACCACACGGTGGCAATGGAAACTTAAATGCTAACATAATCACATTTCAGTTCCATAATCTCCTTTGTCAAGAGACCTTCAGATGAAATGCCTTCTAAAATATTATTTGTGCTTCTGTGGGTTTTGATCAGTTGAATTTTTCTTGTGAAGCTTTTTGATATTTCACATTGATGGTGGTCRGGGAAAAGCAGATTAAGCTTCCAAGGTGAACAACTACTCATTGCTCATACGCTTCAGTATTTCAGGCTGCGTGCTTCTGGCCACAGAGGATATCCTGCATGGCACTGAGAAGGCAAAAATACTGACCTGTGAGTGTTTCTGTGCCTTTATGTAAGTACAGAAAAAGAAGATGGAAGGGGGTAGGGGTGGGTGTGGATATATGTGTGCATGTGTATGAGAGAGAAAAAGAGAAAAATTAGGCTGCCTGGGAAGGCCGATTCCCAAATGAATGAACAGGATTGGGGAATTTGACTCCTTTAATCTTCTGAAAATCTCCGACCTAATGAAGTGAACATGTGTTATGTACAAATTATTTAAAAAATASAGGAATATAATGGTGAATAATATACCCTGCTATCAGTGAGTGAACTTCAGAAACAAAATCCTGTACATAAAGCCTATGGGGCTAATAAGCTGACAATGCAGTTACCCTCTGAGCACAGGCKTTCCATAGAAACTGATGGTTCTTGGAAGCAAATTCTCTAAATGCAGAGAGATCTTCCTAAATTGGGCAAAACACTAGCAAACTGCTTTTTAGCCTCAGGACTACCTCGGCACACACATGGAATCAAGGATGCCTGGCAGGGAGTTTGTCCAGACCAGATGCATCTACATAGAAACAATTTAATATTTGTATATGAAACTGGTGTTTTTCAATGAGTAAAAATGTCTGGTTTTCTTGTAACTTAAAGCAAGAAAGTTTCTTTYCCCATCTCTCACATTCCCACAATATTTTTCTGTCACCTTTACTATTTTCCTCAACAGTGAGAGCCTTTGCTTGCAGCTTCATTTAGATAGTGGTCCTTCTGAAAGCAGCAAATGTTGGACAAACTGCATTCTCATAAAACTGATACCAGCAGAGAAGGGAAATCTCCCAAGTCTGGGATGAGAGACTTTGATCTTCCATCAGGAAGGCCATCTGGAAGTTATTATTTTATTGTGCTTTATGGAGATGAGATTTACATTTTGTTTGCTTCAACTGTTTAGAAAGGAAGATTTATACAAAAGTCCGAGCCGTTAAAGAAGGCTACTAAAGTMATGTGCAGAATAAACTAAATTCTTCTAAAGGTTTCCCTTCTGAGCAACATACTAAAATTCAGATATTATTAATAGTTAACGTTCTTTTCTCAAGCAGACTTCCTTAAATACAAACTCAGCTGACTCCTGTTGTCTTAACAAGGCAACATCCAGTTGGATTGCYCGGACACTAGTGCAAACACGCACAAAGGCCCAGGCTCAGAGCCTACCATACCCTGAATTACAAAATCATCTCATTGTTACCGAGCAGTCAGTGTTTATTACAGATGACAGGAAAGCAGACGAGGGCAGCCAGCCTCCTGGGTGGTGTTGGGATAATTACCACATGGGCTGGGGCAGGGCAAGCTTCGCAGCGGGGCGACGCTGCGTGTGTCAGTCCTGAATTGGGGATAAATCACGGCTGCCCACGTTGCAGCGCGCGGTCCCACTGACCGAGCAGTGCCCAAGGCCCAGGCTCCAGCCTGGATTGCTCCGAGCCAGGATGGGGACTTACAAAGTTGAGTCTTCCTGATGCTGAGTCCTTGGTGCCTTCTGCCAAGGCTGACATGAGAGAAGCCACCGTGGGACGAGCTGCCTTTGGGACCCTGGGTACTCTACTGCTCTGTCTGCTCCGGTGGGAGGATTTTGCTCCTCCTACTCTGCTTTATGGTCATGGWGAAGCTTTTCTAAAGGAGGCATCATGGAGAGCAACCTAAATCTGGCCACTTCACCCATACTGATTGTGTCTTTTGTTTTGCATTTGAACCCCTTTGATGGGAAATGTGCTACCACCTGCTTTCAGCTGCTCTGCCCTTAGCACTGAAGAGGAGAGAGGTCTCCCTCTTCAAAGGGGTCTTCATGGAAGCAAAGGAGGTGTCCCCCAGCCCCACTGTTCGGACAGGAAGGAGGGAATGCAGCCACTGTCTTCTGCAACAAACTTCCCTTGCCTGATGGGGAAGTTCTGTCTCTCTGTACCACTCATCTCGCYTTCTCACATTGCTGGTTCTTCAGGACAGCTGCCATAAACATATGAACAACAGCAAGAAGAAAAGTAAGAAGCAGTAAGGCCGGGTGCAGTTAACATATGAACAGCAGTAAAAACAAGTAAGAACCAGTAAGAAAAGCAGCAACAGGAAGGGAAGGGGGAACCTTGTCACAGATTTACCAAACGCTGAAAAGACAACATTGAAATAGAGTCTCCTCTCTCTAGGGCTGCTAGAATCAGCTTAGCACTGTGTCCTGGCTAGAAACTGGGATGAAATAAATGAGTACTAACGTCCTGAAGGAGCCTCCCACTGTACCTGCCCGTACCCATCTGCACTGCTGCTGGCCCGGGGAGCTGCGGAAGAGCCGCAGGCACCCGCCACGGACTCCTGCTGCCACCAGGTCCTCTTCAGGTGACATCCCAAGCTGCCCATCAATTTTACTACACGTAACCTGCATTCCCAGCACCTATACCTGCTATTAGGTGTCAGAGACCGGCTTTTGGAGATCATCTGCTTCACAAGTTTACCCCGTGATGTTAGTATAGCACGTTGTATCACATAAAYGTATTTAGGCAGGTTGTGTTGAACAACCCCAGGCATCACCTTCAGAGCTGTTTAATAGCAAGTTGGATGTATCACTGGAGTAGCGTTCTCATGGCACCATTTCAGTGCCAAGAGGCTCATTCATCTCCCAGTATAGGGCAAGTTTGCATTTCCAGCCGCTTCAGTAAGATCTGGATGAGGGGCCTCAAATACTATTATATTTTTGTGATATCTGGTTTTCTTCAACTTTCAGTTTGCCCCAAATTAGACTGGAAGGGTTTCAAATTTGCCACAGGACTAGGCTATTCAAGAAAGGCAACTAATTCTTTCCAAATCCATTCTTCTCTTCTGTTTCCTTCTTTCAAAATAAAGAAATACATTTCTCAGAAGTTAGTAGCTTGGCATGGGGAACAGAATGTGTCAGYTTGTGCGGCTGAAGTGAATCTGGACAAAATATGCTGAAAATAAATGGGAGTTGCTTCCCAACTCCGAATCTCTCTGAAGAGATTTGCAGGGAGAGCTACTTCAACAAAGGGAAATAACAGGGCTTTGGGCCCACGCCAYTTCATAGCCAAACAGGATTCAAGAATCATTTGGAAGGAGGTCTAAATAGCATGAAACCAAGGAAGTTGCTCCGGCTGGTGATCTGCGTCCAGTCCTCCCGGTATTTCTCCCATTAGCAAGTACTTTCCATTTCTGCTTTTTACGGTGTGAGAAAATATATTTAAAACATGAAAACAGTTATTAATTGCAATAAAACACTCCAGGGCGAGAATTATGGTGCAATAATTCACACCTTGTTGTGCAGTCACTAGCTCTCGGCCTCTAGCCTCACGCCTAACAAGCTATTAAGCAAAAGGTACTGAACCATCTTTCATGCCTCGTCATGTTTTATTGCCGTCAAAAGGCTGCGTTCGGCTCGTCTCGAGAAGCCGTAATTAAGCCGTGCGAAYGTTGCACAACGTTTAATAGTTTAGCGGGACCCGCTCCGGCGGGCGCTCGGCGGAAGGGCCAGCCTCCCCTTTGCCGTGCTCCTYGCCGCTCTYGCYAGCCTTTCCCAGCCGTCTTCGCCAYGGAAACTCGTCAGCGGCGCCTGAGGAAGGCGGCGGCCGCTGCGGGTGCCCTTCCCGCAGGGATGTCACTGGCAGCTCGCAGTCGGCAGGCGGCACTGGAGCCCCGTYGCAGCCTCATGAGCGGTGCCTCCCGCAGCCCGTCCCGCGCGGCGCCACCGCCACGGCTGCGGCCCTGGGGAGGGAGCACAGGGGGATGCTGGCCCGCACCCCCAAGGAAACGCTGTCTACATCCAGCAGAGAGCGGCCACGCTGGGGAGTCACCCCAGCGCGACACTGGGCCTCCCTCCGCGTCCACTGTTGGCACTGGCCGAGGTGGCACAGAAGGGGAACCCCCTTCACACAGAGGACGCGTGGGAGAGGGTAACACCACCCGTCACAAGAACTGCTGACCTGCCTCCTGCGCCTGGCACAGGAGCCCCTTTTGCAAATCCTGAGCTCACAGGACACTGAAGTCACTGCGGAGTAGTAAGGGTGAAGTCTTGGGATGCTATTTCTGTGTGATTCTCTTTCGGAGGAGACACAACTCTGAGACCTAAATTATGAGATCCCWCTCCCCCCAAAAGAAAACACACTCAGCAAACACTGTCAGGCGCTCAGCACAGATAAATCAGCTGACTTCAGGGCTCRTGATGCCATATCAGGATGTGGCCTGAAAATGCTCGTTTCTCTCATCCTACCATTTCTATATAACAGGTAAAATAATAATAACCATGCCTGGCTATCTAAAGAAACTCCCCACAAGACGCTACATCCTAATCACAAAACATTTCYTATTAGCTTTGTTAAAAGCCTTAGGCTCCAAACTCAAATCGGACGGCGGGTCCTGGTGCAGAAGGGGACAGCGCAAGAGTGCAGCGYGCGTCTCCCAGCCAAAAGCAGAGGTGCCCACGAGAAGGGGGACGCGCGTGCCTTGCACCGACCAGCTCCCATACACCTTGGGGCGCCATTCATGCCGCAGGAGCTCAGCGAGAGCCGCCCGCTGTGTGTCACTGCAGGCCAGGCAGGGCYGCCCGCGCGCGGCCAAGAGGCGCCGCGCCGCCGACTCGCGCTGTGATACAGCATGTTCCTGGAAGCCCYGCAGAGGAGCAGCAGGATGTGAGTCAGGGCGTCGGGTGCGAGTCAGCAGCGAGGCCACCGAGGCGGCCACGGCCCCAGGCGGAGCAGGTATCCCAGCCCTTGGGCTCAGCGCGCGCTTCCACGGCTGAGCCGCTGCTGCATCTCGCCAACAAGGGCACCTGCCCACACGCACGTGCCGTTCTGCCCGCACGTGACTGCTCCACGGCAGGGAGAAAAGGGAGTGAGCCCCCAGTGCCGAGCAGCTCCTCAGCCACTGTCTGTGTCAGTGCAAACCCCATCGGCCTTGGCGTAGCGAGATGGAGACGAATTGTGAAATCGCTGCTGCTCTGCCAGGCATTTTTCTCAAGTTGCAAGAATTTCTGTCAGTCATATGCAACAAGCCCCGAAAGTCGCATAGCATCGAGCTTTGCAATTCCTCCATCCCGGCAAGCACTTTAAAGGCAGCAGCTGGCACAGGAGATGGGGTGCACGAAAGCCGGGATTAGTCTGCCGGTGTCAAACGCAGAGGCAGATAAGGCAGCACTGGGAGCTGTAACTGCTTCAGAAGGCTTTCTGTGAATCTGGGATTTGGTTCCTCCTTCCTTCCTTCCTTCTCTCCTCCCCACAACCTGATTTGCTAATCTCTCTGAAGGGAAACTGTTCTGAAGGGTGACTTTCCCTTGCTCTGGCTGGGAGGCAGGCACGGTCTTGACGAGGCTTGTTCATTCAGAGCGCTGTCTTGCTTCACAGCGGGAACGGGCTGCGAGCGCAGCAGCACTYGGGGTGCTTTGTGCCCAGGAGAAAGACGCAACCTGCCTGCAAACCTCTCCTAGCTCCTTTCCCTGCCTCTCCCCCTCTCCTGACACCGCTCATGTGGCCCCCCCCTCCTTGTGCTCTTACCCCTCCCAAGCCCCAGCGCAGCGACCTGGTGCTGCGGGACTGTGACCTGCTCCGCGCCCAAAGCAGGGCATCCCAAACGCTCCAGGCACCCGCCCTCCCTGCAGACCCGGCCCAGCCTCGGCCCCATGAGTGCTGTGGGAAGGTGCCTCATCTCCCGGCAGCCGCGGGAATTAGTCAGCTTGAATAAGGGGGACTTTCCAAAGGACAAGCTCATCGCTGGCAGCGGCGGCAGCAGCCCGCTGCACAAGGCTGGCATTCTCATACCTCTCCGCGCTGGAACACGAGGAGCTGGAAAATTACAGAGCAAACTGTAAAATTCCACGGGCGGCCCCGTGGCGCTGCAGGGGGGTTCCCTGCGCCCGGAGGAGCCACCAGCAGCAGCTGTGGGACGGCGGCTCGCACACAAGCGGCTGCAAGGGCCGGGCTGTCCCGCGCGACAGCCCTTCCAAGCCTCGAAATACTCGCTAGAAATGTAAAGGGACGGAGCCTTCCCTCCTCGCYGTGGCCTTGAAAAGCCTCTTGTAGACTGCAAACAGGTGACAGGACTTATTTTGGCTGGGGACGACAGTGACAGATTTGTCACATATCTGGGAAGTTTGAACTTGCGGGGGGAGGGACAAGCAGCAAGGAAGCCCCAAGCAGCTCTCTGGAGGAGAGACCTTTGGCARGGATCTCCTGCCTCAACCTTTGCTTTCGCTCCATTTCAGTATTCTCGTGGTTTTGTGGAGCATTACAAAGACTAGGRGAGTTCTAGAGGCATTTAAGCCACTACAAAGTCTCCTGTGCAATATAAGAATGAGAGAATTTCTGAACAACTGAGGCACAAACCCTTGAGAAAAAGAGAAAAAAATACGATAAAATATAAGCCTCAAGAAGAAACCTTTCAGAAAACAAACAAACAAAAACTGGTAATGCTGTTTGCAGTTACAACTGTCCTTAGTGTTGATGCAGAGCCTCCCCAGATAGGCTGCATGGACACACAGAAAGGCACTAGTCCTGGACAGGGATTAGTTTAAAGCAAAAAGGACTGTGGAGAAACACGGGGTGCTGTGATTAGCGATTGGGATGCCGAGTGCCAACTCTACTCTTCACTACCCTTCGTATTCATTTTCTATGCATAATCTACCCTGACTGGTCTGCTTGGCCCTTGTTAGTAAACCAGCTCATCTCTTGGGGAAGAAAATGGTACAAATCTGTCAGCAGCACCTTGGAGCACATGAATTCTCTGGTTTTGCGTGAAGTGAAAGCCTGTAAGCTTCACATGAACGTTTTCTGCCAGCTTTTCTTCAGCAATGGATGGCAGGGAAGGGGGAACTTGAAGTGAATGCATCCTAAGAGTTTGTTTGAGTTTCTCTCCCTCTCTTCCGTGTCAAGAAAGTAAGTGCTCTTATGATATTAATACGCCTGGAAATGATACCAAAGGCAACAGAGGAAAGCACCTGTTCTAGCTGTGTATATTTTGGGCACAGAAGGAAGGGGAAGGAGGGAGAGAAATGTATATTCCTTCAGGTTTAAGGCTGCCTTAAASGACTGCCTAAACTAACAGAACGGTCTGTACACTACGTGCAGCAACGAAACAAAACAAGGCATTCTAGCAGCGGCGACTGGCTGGGCGCAGGACGTCCCCTAAAACGYTACTCACGTCTCACTGCTAACTCAGTGCCTCCAGTCAGGAAGCAGARGCAGCTCCAGAGCCTGACCTGTGAAAACTCCCATTTCACAACTGACGTAGGTGCTGTCCTAGCAGGTTAGCACACAAGCCGCTCTCCCTCCTCCCGCGCGAGCACGCTCCTTCTGGGCTGGCGGCCCCGCTGCTCTGAGGAGCACCATGGGCACGGCAAGGGCTCCYGCTGCCAGTGACTCGCGGGAGCTGGGAGCTGAATGGGCTGCGGCTCACCCCGAGAGCCGCAGTTATCTATCCAGAAGGCAGACTGCCCTCCACCGCGCCGGGCCCCTCTTCCCTCTCTCCCCACATCCAGGAGGAATGACGGGACAGAGCTCAACCCTGACCTTCCCCTTTTGGCTCCCCTGGGATAGACCCAGTGCTGTGGCAGTTCCTCCCTATCTCTAAGGGCCTCGCGAAAGCACAAGGCGAAATGGCACGGGAATGAGGGACAGACACGACGCGGGTGCCAGCAGTGAGCGGACGGACTCCTCACCCTCGGTCCCGCTGCGTCCAGCCTGCGAGGTTGTGCGGCACGGGAGCCCAGGGTGGCTGCGCACGCACCCCTGGCACCATGGAAAAGTRGGGGTTTGGTCTGCTGGGAGGCTGCGTGAGCTGCAGCCACCCTGCTAGGGAGCAGCCAYCCTGCTAGGGAGCAGCGGGCAGAGCTACCACCTCRCTAAGTGCCTGGGTAAACCCACACCCAGAAATCACCTCCCTCTGAGCCTAGAGAGGGGTAACGTGAGGCCTGTGGCAGCCCCCTGAGCTAGTGYCACGGTCCCTGTGACCAGCCTCACCAGGCACCCGCAGGGCTGTGTTCCTGATCCACCCCTCCACTTCCTGGCTCCACCATCCCTGGCTGCKGCCTCTCCCCTTGGCCTCTCCCCGCACCACGGTAGTCTGAGAGCACCTCCCAGCTGCTGATGACCTGGTGGCCACGCTGGCCCACGAGGAAGGCTCCCATTGCAGCCCCGGGGCGAGCAGAGGGAGACCTGGCGCGTGCAGAGAGCAGAGCAGAGCAGAGCTCAGCAGAGCTGCCCCGGCACAGAGTTCAGTGCGTGGCTGACTCAGAGCACATGGGAGTTACCTGATGTCATCCCGGGAGGGAAAGTTCACCTGTAATGACGGCTTGGGGGAGACGCATCCACCTTGCCCCGGTGAGCTCACGCCGAGAGCAGCCCGTGCGCCGCTCAGGTAGGAGTGACGCTCCCCTCAGGAGCAGGTCAACTGGCCCATCTTGCTGCCCTGCTCCTGGCACCTGAACGAGCTGGTTCAGCCTCCCTGGGACGGGCCTCTCACGCCCTGGAAACGCAGATGCACAACTAGGGTGCCGACTGTGCACCGAACGCAGCATTGTCTCCCGGTGCCCTGACCCGTGCAGGAGGACTCAGCGCACCCAGRGCCCCCAGTGTGGTTATCTACCTCTGAGCTGTCTAGACCTCATGTGTTGCCAGCAGGGCACTGCAGACACCTGCGGGGTGCAGGCTGTTTCCTCCTACGGGAGACATCCAAAGCAAGCCGGATGAATCAYACACAGCAAACACCTACTTCCCTCCCCGGTTACAAAAATCCTAGACAACTACAGGGACGCGCAAGGTGAAATGAACMCCATCCCGCCCGTACCTCCAGACTTGCTGTTTTACGGTACAGAGAGAGATGAAAGGAATTGGCAAGACACCCCCCAGGCCAAAACCTGGCAGCCACCGGGAGGACTGTTTGCTCGTGGGCCTGCTCAAACCTCCCTCCGCAGGCCGATCCCGCCAGTCCTGGACGCATGGCCGGCACCCTGGTGCTCCTGAGCACCGCGTTAGCCCGTGTCGGACACCCGGGGGCTGTGTCCAAAAGGCAGCCGGGGCTTCGCGTCACAGGGAGGCGGTCCCCTCGTGTTGTGACTGTGTTTTGAGACAGTTAAATGTGAGCTTGCAGTTCCTTCTCACCGGAGAACCAGCAGCATCAATAAAAAGGAGCAAGGTTGAATGCGGAAGGTTACTGGGAGACCCAGCGATGAAGGAGTGACTACAGCATGGCCTCCGGGGTCCTAAAGGTTGCTCCTGATGGTGTGAACTAATTACACCATGTTAAACTTCCTCAGCCTACAGATAAACAGAGTCCTCATCAATCTCTCCTTTTATATTTTTCAAGGCTATCCTCCCATTTCTCCACATGAAAGCAGCATAAGAAAAAATGGACCCTCTGGAGTTTACTGCCATTTTCTCCACCACAAAACACTGACCTTGATGTGAACTAATTAGGATTGCAACAGATTATTAATACAAGTTGGTAAGGTGGAGTTTTGTCAGTATAAAAGGGGCCTTTGAAGATAACAGCCATTTGTACTTTCACGATCTCATCCCAAGTGCTCAGACGAAAGCCTACAAACTAATAAAGCAGAATTCATCTAGGGGCACTTCATGCACAGAGCAGAGTATCGCCCTCCAAATGCTTATTCCGGGTGGCCAATGAAATCTGCCTGGATTCTTTTAAATTCCAACACAAACCGGGATTAAAACAACTTCTGGTAATAAGCAGATCTCTGATGATCTAAAGACACACCACTTCATTCTATTGACTTAGAAAAAGTAAGTGACATATCAAATGCAACCTTCATACTTCAGCAACTGAGGTCACCTTGAGAAAAATGATACTGAGGCCACTGCTATGAATCCTCTCTCCAGAGCACAGCTTTGATTTACAAGGTGAAGTAAGGTCTCTCCATGTGAACACGTTTGATTTAGAACGATGCATATATATATATATATATATGTATATATATATATTTATTGGATCACTAAGACACTGTTTCCCATTACAATACTAAACAAAAACAGACTTACTGAAAAAAAAAATTATACAAACTTCTCCTCTAAACCACCAAGACAGTTTTCAGGAGGTCTACAAAACCGAAGTGGAAAATAAGTTAAGCCCAGAAGTATGCACTGAAAGCCCCAACTCACCGCTCTGTCAGGGGCATTCAATCCAGAACCACATGTAAAATACCTTTTAAGAAATGCTTTCCTTCCCTCACAAAATCCCTTGGAACTTCCTGTTTAGTTAAGGAATGCGCTTTCCGTACCGCTGTGGCCACCACGAATCCCACGTAACCTACGGCACCCGGGGGTGGCAGAAGGAGGTCCCTGGTGAATCAGGAATCGGATTCACTGGAAAACYGGAGACTCCGATTCCCTGGTGAATCAGAAGAGGCTGGAGCACTGCACTGAAAGGGGGCGGGGGAGTAAAGCCTGTCCCCCTGTTCGGCTCTTCTGAGAGCCGGAGCGCTGAGGATGCACACTCATTGCTGCCCAGCTCGAGTGTTAGTTCTGCCAGCCACATTTACACGCCGGGTTGGCTGGTTTCGGAGCAGACCTAACCTCGATCCGCAGGGCAAAAGGCACGGGCAGCAGGCACGCTGAGGTTACAAGAATTCCTCCCTGCAGAGCKGCTGCGGGTGCCAAGCAGGAGCTCRGCAAGCGGAGGCGCACGGAAGCGGCTGCCGGAACGAGACCGCCCGGCAGCGCTGCTGACGCGAGGCGCCAAACCCCAGAGCACGGAGAAGGCGGGCGCCGGGCTGCGGGCACTGCTGCTCGCGGGCTGCCGCCACCAGGCACGCAGGGAAAGGTCTGTCCCGAGCGGGGCCGCGTCCCGGTGCCACCCACGAGCGGGAGCCTCCGTGARGCTGCCCTTGGGCTCATGGCCACGCTGGCCCCTGTCCCTGCTCCCGCTCGTCCCTCACAGGGCCCAGGCTGCTCAGGAACAYGCTCGGCAGCCCCTGACTTTGGGTCCCTGCTTTTAGGAAGCCACTCATGGCTATTTCTGGCTTGTGCTTTACCAGGACGGGTGGAGGAAGCGGCGGCATCACTAAAGAGAAATTGCAATATAGGGAGAAGTGCCGACACACGTCGAATGTTGCAAAATGGCCCATACGAAAGCAAAACTTGATCCACATTATTAACCAACAACCAGCTGCTGTGGTGCCAGACTGAGGAAGGTTTCGCTTTTTGGCATAGGAAATGCATTTTTTTTTTGTATAAATGTAACAGTTTTGCATCACTTTCTATAGTAAACATCTTAAAAATTAACAACTAAACTTTTAGCGTTCTAAACACTTTTGAACAGCTTGAAAGGTCTACCTTGCTATATCCTCTTTTCATTTCTACCTTGTGACTAGTCTGTCTGCTCAGAAGTATCATGTAAAATTATTCCTTCTGCTGACAATTACAGGCCCATAAAACACTTACACCTGTGTCAGAAACTTAACTAACCACAGCTAAACTCCACTGAATGTGCTGACCTGAGCACTTGCACACAGCTGTGGCAAGGAAAGTAAGATTACCAGTAATTATGAGCAAAAAGAACAATTTTCCAGTTAAGAAACTATCTCAAAGCTAAACATAATCTTGATATATAAGCAACTAAATATTAAATAATTATTGTTTTCTTTTATAGTAAACACCAACAAGAATAAACCCAAAGGCATTTTATTTTAACTCAACAATCCAAGTGGCAGCAAAAAATTAATTTATCTTAGATTTGGGGAAAAAAATCCCTAAATGAAGATTTCAGATTAAAGCAAGTTAGTTGTCATTTAGATTATTTGTCTGGTCAGGGTAAAAAAGAAACTGTAAAAAATGTCCCTAAAAGAAATGTTTTATGCCTACATTTTCAAAACTCAAAACATTGCCAACATTTTTGAAACCATCCATTCAAACAGAAATGAAATATTTGGAGATTTTTTCTTGGTTGTTGTTGGTATTTTGGAATTGCCAAAACAACAACAACAACAACAACAAAACTTCTTTCATTTCTGAGGTTCTTTAATCTGTTTAAATTAATATGCTGTATTACTCATCTTTTCCCAACATGATCCTAAACGATCACCAAACTGAACCTGCATCAGTTTCTTCTGCCAGTGAATTAAATGCGAAGTGGTTTATTCCCTCATCCTCCAGCAGCTCTTCCCCCATTCCCACATGCTCATTTAGCCAGTCTGAACTTAGAGATAAGCTGATGATGAGACACTAGAAGGCAAAARCAGACAATTACCCAGGCAAACGTTTGAAGGATTTGGGCCCTGGGGCAAAAACGCTGTTTACTACAGACTGAAAGCGCCATTTGTACCGAGTACAAACCAAGTGCGTCTGAACTCAGCAGTTCTGGATAGTGGCCACCAGTGGACTCAGCGCAAGGTTTATAGGTGCTAGATAACATCACTCTCCTGTCTGCATTTCATCACCGCAGGGCCTTTCCTGTATTCTTAAACAAAGGCGTGCAAGTACCAACAAAAGCATATTTTACCATCTGTCTTAATGTTCACTCATTGCATAGTTAATCATTTATGTTTTATGCTGAAGACCACCCTGGCAAGGTGCAAGGACAGATGCTCAGCTGGCCTAGTTAGCAGAGCAATGCCAGCTTGCACTGCTTGAAAATCTCTCTTTTTGGTGGTTTAATTCTAAACCTGATAAAGCTTCATGGATAGGAACAGAGCTCCAGTGCCTCACACTTCTCTCGTTCCTGCCTGTTTCTCTCCTCACAAAGGGAAAAGAACACAGAAAGTGGTTAAGAGTCAAGACGGAGAGACGCAAGAAGATTCATCAGTGCATTTCATATACCCATGTATTCATGTATACACTCATGTCCACACAGTCACAGCCTGGGATCAGCCCTGATGCTGGCCAAAATGGAAGCAACCRGGATACCAAGAGAAAGCATGAAACACAAAGTGGGAAAATATGCATCAASCTGGTTGCTTTCACAGCTGTGGGGTGCACATGTGCAGGCTGATGTGCCCCCTGCAACACCCCTGGCAAATGAGAAAGCATAATTAGCCCCATACACCCAGGGATATGGGGCATGAGGAGAGGCTGAACGGCCCCACTGCATTTTCAGGCTGCATTTCAAGAGTGGAGAGCAAACTCCTACTTGATAGCTCAGCCATAGGGTTCCTATTTGAATCACTATTAATGTGCTCAATGCAAAACAAAAACAGAAACAAAGCCAAATCCTGTGGGACAACCCTTCTCTCCCTGCCTTCTGTCACTTGCCGTCAATGAGAAGAAGGGCACAGGGACAGAAAAAGGCCAGTTTAGGACTAGAACTACTGAGTTTAGGACTAGCACCRCCTGACCAGAGCAGAACCACAAAACAAATCCGACTTTAACTTGATACAGTGCTCTGAAAGAACTAACCGACAGCAGCACCTTCACACACTGCGGGCTTAGGACACCTGAGCAAAAGACCTGCAGGAGGGAACACGGACAAAGGRAGACCACGGCAGAAAGATGGACTGCCACGGGAAAAAGCAGCCTCCAGCTTTCATCTCTGGAGCCAGCAGGCAGCCTCATCCTCCATCCAGGCTGAGCTACATGTGTGCCTGGAGGCAGGGGACTCGGTCACAGCAGCATCCAAGCCCAGCAGCTCCCACAACCAGCGAGCACTCAAGAAACAGCCCCCAAAYGCTAGGCAAACGGCACGTGCTGGGTCAACTGGTAAGAAGATAAGTGCTAGCCCAGCTAGAGATAATTCTTCCAGAGAGTGTGGGGCAACCTAGGTGTCTGCCACCCCTACCTAATGCACCTAAACAGTCCTAGAAGATATGTCTGTGGAGACCAGTCTGTACATTTATGTGTCAGGATTAAGCTATACACCTCGTAATGATGCCCTCCGTTTTGTTTGGTTAAAATATTCACCAAATAGAGAAAAGAGGGGCATGCTGCATCAAAGCACGGGGAATGTGTCTTGTGAGGAGACAGTGTTTCCTTGAGTCCTCCCTTCAACTTTTTTTTCCTCYGTCTTCAAATGTGAAAAATAAGTATGACAGCCTTTGGTGGAGATGTGTGTAACAAGGCCCTCATTGTCTCAGACAGGTGTGAGATTGGAATTGATTCAGAGCCAACAAGCCCAGTATCAGAGCCAGCTCTGTGAGCTGAAAACATACACCAACCATCCAGTAATACCACTGAAGCCAGCCAGAGACTCAACAATTTAAGGCTTAACACACACACACGGCATAAATCAGATGAGGATGTACCAGCCAACCGTCAGCTTCTTGGGCAGATGCCTGCAGACCGTCTGTGCAGATCAGACCTTGCCTGTTTCGGTTATTGGAAACTTCTTTCTTTTTTTTTTTCATATAAAGATGAGAGGTTGGGTGGAGCAGCTAGCTCAGACACATTCACGTTTGCCCTATCTTGCCCCAACAGCCCTTCTTTTGCTTGCTGTTTGGAGGCAGCGCTTCTTGTAAAATCACTTTATTCCAAGTACAGGAGGGACGGAATTACGTTTTGGGGAAATGTTTAATGTTCAAGTGCAGAGCTCACAGGGACATGCATTTTGTGTGCACCACCCTCACGAAACAGAATCCCTCCCTTCTGTGGAAATTTAAGAGGCTCTGAACATGATCAAACAAGCACATGAATTAGCACAGCTGGATTTTTTTTTCTTTTCCACGGATATATTTCCTTTGTGCTTCCAGGAAAACCTGTCCTTAGCAGGGAGGGATCACAAAGAGCAGTGGTCCCTTCCCCAGCTCTCCGTGCCCCGCTCGCTCCACTCGGCCTGGTCCATCTCCCCGGAGGAGCCTGCCCAGCTTCCCGACACAGCGGGGGAGAGGTGCAACACGCGGTGTGGTGGCAAAGCAGCCCTGAGCTCTGAGGAGGCTCTGTTGGCCTCCTCTCCCTGAGCTCAGCCTTAGCCACTCTTGATCCCACAGGCATCTCTAAGGAAAAAACCTGTCCTGGATAGGGAGAGAGGTGAGTGCAAAAACCCTCTTCCTCCAGCAACTCCAATGCCCAGGTCTCAGGGGAGCTCCCATACGCACWGGCAGCGCTCGTGCTGCACTATTTACAATTAAACATACTTCAGTAATCCTATACAAACGACAACTGAAACCATCACAAACGCTAAACTTGTTCACTCTGCTGTAGAGCATCATCACACCAACAAAATAAAGCGCCACTTCTGACAAAACGTTGTCTTCTCTACAGTCCAAAGAATATGGCAATTCGCAGCAACTTTGTGGAACACTGAAAACTGAGCAGTTTTCACTGAAAATGTAACTTTTTGCTATGCAAAGGATTTTTGGTTTCATTTTCTTTTGTTRGTGGTGAATATGAAGAGAATCTGAAGAACGATGAATGTGATCTGCAAGAAGCTGAGAGAACCCAAACTAACCAAGTCCTATCTAAAAGTTGTGATAACTATTCAGAAAAGCAAAGGATGTAAAAGGCAATGGGAAAATTCCACAGTGTATCTAGTGATCCATTTGCATTTTCAAGTGCTTAATTAAAGCCTTTCCAAGCATCTCACTTTGTAGATAGGGCCCAGCACTTCCTGACATCCAGCCCTCTGAAGTGGAGCACCTCAGAATAACCCATCTTGAACTGGCAATCTTGCCCAATGCAGATAAAACAAGCAAACCTCTGAAACAGCCCGAGGCATTTAGTGTTTAGAAATCAAGTCACAGCAAACCCCACAGACTTTATATGCTTTTATAGCCTATCCTGATGCATGCCGATGCTTTTATGTGAAGAATTCAATGAAAGTGGTCAGCGGGACACTCGTCAGCTTGAGTACATAACGCACACTTMACAGAGTTGTTTACAGGAGTCAGAATGTGCTGAATCGCTCGGGGAAACTTATTGACAAGTTTGCTAAGGGTGCACTGTCTGCTAGGTCATGTAAAAGCAGCCACGAGCCCTTTAGACACAGGGCCGCCGGAAGGGCTTAGGACACCCCTTGGGATTTGGTGGCTGCGGCGGGAGAGGCCGCGGCGCCCCGCGGCGCGGGGAGGCTGCTATCGCCCGCCCCACGTCTCGCCGTCTGCACGCAGCCCGCGTGACTCAGGGCAGCGGCGGCAGCGGCGGCGGCGTTTTCACCTGCGGTAAAGCCGGCTGTGAAACCACAAGCTTGCCTGGCGGTTCCCTCGACTGCCGCGCCGTCCAGCCCGACTTGGAAGAAGCCAGCGCTCGAATAGCTGAGTATTAACTCGTGCTTTGGTCTGCTCATTTCTTCCTCGTTCATGTTCTAGGCAACAGGCAGCAACGGTGTCAGTGCTCATCCTGCCCTAGCCCCTTTGCATTAATTTGTAAAGGCTCAGTACAGTATCTGAGGGAAAATAATACATTCAATTACAAAATCACACTGGTATCTTCTGGCACATGGGTAGTAATAGCTGAATAATAAGCTGGTTTCAGTTGGTGTTTGTTTTTAGGGTAAGGAGTTCGTATTTATTTTTTGTTTGTTTTATTTACCATGGGAGGTAATTTGAGCTCTRGTATCAAAACATGCTGTGTTCTGCCAGGAGGGGATTAAGGCAGAGAATGCTATGGAAAGAAACTGGGTTTGTCAGTAAAGAGCTAAGAGAGATTTTATTTACCAGAGTTTTGCAATCAGCATTTTAATCTTCATCACAATCAGGCTATTCAAAGGCCAGGAATATGCTCCCAGGGCCAGCAAAGAACAATCCAAAAAGCAAGTGCTCTCTGCCTGCAGCGTTAAAATGCCACAGCACCTCTTGCTGCCGTCCAAAGCTCAGGACAGTGGGAGCACCTGCGTGGAGTCAGGCAGGGATGTCTGCTTTTGACAACTTCAATGAGCCAACATAAAAGGCAAGGTTTGGCGCTGAACCTAACAAGAGCTGGGGACACAGCTACCTTAAATGTCACAGAAGAAATGTCAGTGAGGTACAGCGTGTTAAAGCTGCAAACCTGAAAGATGTTGAGCCATTTCAGTTGCCCCTCAAGTCAGCACTCAAGAGTCGCCACTTGAGGCTGCTGACCGGCATTGCTAYGGAATGAGAGGAGAACTAAGGAAGCAAGATAACAGCCTGTATAGTCCACTCTCTTCTCTGATGGTCACAGTCACTACCATCAGCACTAACCCTGGGCAGTACAAGGTTACTGCATCGAGTCAAACCGATTCCAGTTTTGCAGTGATATAACGGAGACGGGATTTTGGCTTACAGAATCAAAAATGACAAAACAAAACAAAACAGAGAGAATTGTTGTGCAAGTTAAAGACAGAAACGAGGATACTTGTTCCTACCTGCAAACTCTATTTCTCTTAGCAGCATCCATCATCTCAGAAKTGTTCTCATGTGGTAAAAGACACGCACTGATTCATGAAAAATAAAGCAGTGGCTGGGCATGAGCTGCCAGATCTCATAGGTGTCTAAAAGATTCAGCTACACAGCTTTACGGTCTTCCCAAGGCATCTCTGTATCTATCACTGATTTCTCTGGTGCCTCGATGCTCGGGCATGATCTTTCTAAAATCCTGCGGAGGATTTTCTTGCCAGCTCTTTCTTGCCAATTTTTCCTGGAAACTTTTTTTTTTTTTTTTAATCAAAGTCTAGATAGCTTGCCAAAAGACATCCAAAGCAGCCTCGATGGCTGAGAGCAAAATGCAGAGTTCTAAATTCCTTGATTTCTGCCTTAAAACTTTAGTCAGAGCTGTCCTTTAGGATGCTTTGTGCTGAGGACAAGGTGAAAACAAAAACAGGGGAAAAATTGTGTAAGTGGAGATGTTGCTTGAGGAGTGAGAACATATTTGTTACTTTGTCTACTGCTTTTTTAATCTCAGGATGTGTCAGGCAATTGGAATATAAAGATTGGTATCTTTTAAATATATCGACACTTGGAAATACTCTGGATTAAACACCATTACATAACTCTTTCCATTAGTGCTTTAAGTTGATGAAAAAAAAGCTAAAGCATTTCAAGTCTCTTTTTTTTTTTTTTTTTTTTTTTTTCTAGAGCTGAAAATAAGGAGACAGGGAAGACTCTTGAGCAAGGCTTATGCCCTGGAGCTGGGCATGCTGCCCAAACCTCTACCAAGTATTGAGGAACTTGCTACCTCACCTTGTTCTGCCCTGAATGAGGACAGACAGAGGAGGAATAAATCTGTGGCTGGAAGGGAAAGAATTGTAGCACCTGAGTGCATGGAGGTGACGACAGGGAGAACACACTGGATGTCCATGATGAATTCCTGCTGCTCTGAAGTGAAAAAAACCTTCCCCTTAATAGGCAAAGGGGGAGATTTATGCTGTGGGCTGCCAGCACGCCAAGCTCGCTCGAGTTTGTGCTGGCAAGGCTGGTGCTGGACAGCTGGCTGAATCTGTATCTAAAATGAGCTTCATGTGGAGACCTGAAGACCTGCTGATTGACGGCGGAGTAAGAAACTCATGAGGTGTCTGCAGGCAATGACTTTATCTTGTCTCTGCAATCCAGCTGAGCAAAGAATTAAGAAGATCCCTGAGCTGCCATTGCCTATACTAAAGCATCAAACGTTTCTCGTGTTGACTCAGGGGAGCCACAGGTGCAGAGAACTGATCAAATGGAAAAAAAAAAAAAAAMCATGGGCCCCCAAAGCATTTCCCGGATGGTGAAGCCCAGACACTTCTTATATTCTGCACTTACATAACATGGTGAGCACCCTCTTGAATTACATCTTTCAGTTGCTAATAGTCCACTGGAAGGCTGCCAGAATTCTCTGCTCTGATGCCTAGGAACTATCTTCTATTTCCAGCCTAAATTCATTCATGGTCAGTTTACAGCCCAACCGCTTGTTCTTGAGCCAGTGTTGTTCTTCTCCCTCCCTGCTCTTACACCTCTCTGCTGTGTTTACTGGCTGTAATTATCATCTCTCTCAGCCTTTGTTTTGGTCGGCTAAATAAAGCTGGCTCTGCTGGCCTCATTTCTAAAGTGAGATCTCTATTCTGCTTGTCAAACCACAACTTTGCACCTGCTGCAGCCTGAATTAATTCTTCCTGAGCACAGGATGGCCAGTCTTTTCTGGACCTCAGATAAGATTTTTCTAACACCTTCTACATTGCCACTAATACAGTACCCCATCTACTGAATCTAGAAGTGACATAACTGGTGGCCTRTTTCTGGCAGTTGAGATGGCAAGAGATGGTGATGACCAAATGAAGGCTCCTAGCACCAAATAGAAGGAATTCCACAGGATGGCTCTTATTTCTGGATTACTTCTGGATATAACAACCCCTCTTGCCTCCTGGTAGAAAAAACCTTGCAGATAAGCAAAGCCTTGGCAGAGATAACATATCACAGTAACAAAATTTAATCCCTGACAAAATTAATATTTGGATAGAGACCAAATATGCTAGGAACTGTATAAAACAAATGAAAGTTRTGCATTTTGCTGCAAGGAGCCTAATTCCACATATGACTAGGTGAAAAAGCAAAGTGAAGAGCTGGAGCCAAGAAAGAATGTCCAATGCAAACCTGAGGATTAAGTTGTATTACAACACATCTTGCATATATCTTTACCATGCTGACATTTACAAGCTTTTTCTTCTCTATTATTATATATTCTATTACCTCCCGATTTTTTTCTAAGGTACAGATCTGGAGGGTGTCGGTTTTGCAGCAAAATGAGAAGTCTTGCTTGGCCAAAAATGCCAGACAATTTTGCAGCTCACTTTTGTGCTTCTGCAACTGGAAGGAGTGACAGTTCTGATGATCCATTTTAGTTTAGGCTTTAGAGCAAACTTCCTACAACACGTTACAGTATTCTGTTAGACTGAATAAAAGAATTGTTTTAAGTGTGCTAATCTGATTCACATGCTAGTATGCTCATCTCCTCTTTTGAGAGCTGGGTTGTGACACAAAAATATAAATTGTGTGATGCGTCTGCTACTAATAATATTGYCCCCTTTAAAAACTGCTGAGGTTGTTCATAGCAATGTCTACAGTATTATCTGCTGAGCCATAAATGCGAAYCAAAGAAACATATTGTACATTCAGTCAAAAAAAGACACTTCTCTCCRCAAAATTTCTTTCCTGATAGAGCTGGTTGGAAACCATCCAGCTAGACTGCTTTGATTTGCAAAATATTTTGTGAAATCGCCACTATTTCCACAAACTTCCTGTGACCTCCAGTGGCTCCAGCCAGGCTCCCGGCTCTGGGGCCGCTTCACGTCTCCTCCCTGCCTTATCCCCAGCCAGGCAAGGGCCCTGCGGAGAAGGCCAAGGGGCACCCTGGCAGCTAGGAGGGGGGAAGAGGAGGCTGGGGATGAATTCTGCCTGTGCCTGGCGCCCCAGCCTTCCTTCTGCACGTTGGTCGCTCTCCCTGTGAGCTGGGTGCCAAGAGCGGRGGCCCTTTCCAAAGGGATTTCCCTGATTACCAAGGAGTGCAGGGGAAGCAGACGCAGGCCTGCCCACGGGGCGTGCAAAAACAGAGGCGTTTGGCATCCTGCACCTTGGAAGGGCCGTCGCCCCCCTCTCGAGAGCCTGTCAACCTGCCGCGGTGGGAAGCGGCGAGGGCGTCAAGGAGGCTCCTCCAAGGCGCCTCGCAGGCCCCTCGTGCAGCGCGGCCAGGCCAGGCTGAACCGCTGCCCCGCGCACCCTTCRAGCTCTACCAACCCCGGCCTGTTAACGATGATTTAAAGGGGGAAATATTAAAATTCGGGGCAGGATACAGTTGCAAAGCCCTTTTAATTCCCTGTGCTTCCACGCCGCCCTTGACTCCACTACTGCGTTTCGCTGCTTCATGGGAACCCAGATAAACTCGGGCTGTTTTCGGTGGAACAGGGCTCTGATAGCAAGGACCTTGAAATGTCTCTTAAACAAAGCGCGTTGCACCTGGGGGAAGACAAAAGGCTGGCTGGCAACAAGCTAACCTGGCGGGCTCCACGCTGCCGCTCATTCAAAGAGCTGGTCTTTAAAGGAGCTCTGCTGCTGCTGCGCTCTAGGTGCTAATTCTGCTGCTTAGGCTAAAGATCTGTCAGCAGTTTTATTACAGACTCTTGTTTCCAGGGGTTTTAGGCTTGGCCGTAAAAACGTGGCCCCTGCTGAAACTTAGCATATAAGGTTACCGAAAAAGAAACAAAACAGCGAGTGAGCAAAATCAGACATTTTTAAGGCTATAAAAGTATAAACAGAACCAGAAGCATGTAGTGATCGTAACGATTATTTGTTTTCCCAACACGGGAAATAGAGCTTAATTTTACTTTTCTAACCTACGAGTAACAAATTATCAATTGGAAGCACGATGTTACTCAACTCTATGCATTTTTGTAAGATATTCCTAACCCTACCAATTAAAAATTATTTACAATATTTAGGAAACCTGCATTACTACCTCCCTAGGAGCATCTTCTTGGACTTATTATTTACACATTTAAAATATTCCTATTTGCCCTGAAAAAAAAAAAAAAAAAGTATTATAAGAAAACCATGTAAATTAACATTTTTAAAACACCTGAATTATAGATCTACCTGCTCATTACGGATCTACCTGCTCTGGTTAACACTGACCATTCTGAAGTCACAAAGGATGTATTTACTTTTTGCTTGTGATTGGCACTGGGAGAAACTCAACCATAATACATAGATACATGTTTTACATCTCTCTCTCTATATATATATACACATAAATGCTCATCAAAGTTCCTAGCTAACCGGCCATAAATAACAGTTCAAAGCACAGCTCTCTTTTCTCCTCCTGCCTGTACCAAGGCAGGAGTGAGTGAGGGTTGAAGTGTTCGCTGCGTTTTGAACTTCAGCTGAATTTCCACACCCCCGTGAGCGGAGGTCGACTCCTTTGACATTGTACGCTTGCTACTTGCACAAAGTCATCTTGCAACCGAAAACACGTGTGAGGTGGTAGGAGCTTTTTCTCCCCTTCTGCTCCCCTTTTGTCTGTGAATTGGTTATGGTTAGCGCTTTYAAATGAACAGGTGTACTTTATCCCTCCTTGTGATATGAAAGAAGCATAAAACTCGATTATAGCAATTTATGGTCTCTTTACTTGCTTAGACTTGTATCTATGACACAAGCAGCTTTATGTTCAAATTCAAAACCTGGTAAAATAGGAAGTTAAAATTAACCTCAATCCTTTTATAGATGAAAACCTCAACAAATAAACAGTGGTTTAGTGGCATGGCAACCTGCCCCTTTAAATCCCCAAACTAGTCTGAGATGCCTATTTTGAGCTAGTTTTGTTTTTTAAAAAAGGATAATTAGACTTGGATGAACAGAGGAGTAGCCTGTAATTCATACTGGTTTGAGTTAAAGCAAAGTTTAATGCTAGTGTTTAAAAGCTAGGAATGTATGCTTTTTTCTATGCCTTCTGTCTGTATAAAAAAAAGCACTCCATGCTGTCTTCAGTGAAAGTGGTTTAATAAAAGTGTTTTGGCGTGCAAAYAAGTACACGTCAGTATAGCAATGCTACAGAATATGTCAGGAGCATTTCATTTAGGGGGCCCGCACTCCGAGAAGTAATGATGTTTATTGAAAGTTAAAAAATGAAAATATCCTGACTCCCTAGAGAGCAACSCCCTGAGGGGATGAACACTGAGGAGACCGTTTAGGTACCAGTCACAGCCATTTTCCCCTGCTGTGATAATGTAGTGATAATCTAAGAA
Source organism: Eudromia elegans (assembly GCA_003342815.1). NCBI lineage: Eukaryota > Metazoa > Chordata > Aves > Tinamiformes > Tinamidae > Eudromia > Eudromia elegans. Next base: position 2,545,902 of record PTEX01000037.1, read on the forward strand.
GATGTGCTCAGTAAATTAAAAAGCAACCGTAGCCAAAAAAAAAAAAGAAAAAGACTCCTCAATGAAAGTAACTTCAGTGTCAGGCTTATTTTACTGGTAGTGACTGCAAGCCTCAACAAGTTGCTCAGACTGTCACTGGGTTAACGTGTGAATTTCACAAGCAAAGGAAAAGCAGAAGACAAAGGAAACACTCTGACAATTTAAGAGGAGAGTATCAAGAAAGAAACTTAGCAGCTCAGTTGCTATCATCTTCTGAGCTATGTTCACACGTGAAACRCATTCAAACCCCGTTTGTAAAACGCAAAGCTGAGCAACGTACTGAATATATTTCCGGAGAGAGCAGCTGAATCTCTCGGTGAGTACAGAAGGCCTGTCACTCCCAACTTGTACAACTGAAGAACTTGAAAACACCGCAAGGAAAGAGGGACACTCCATGTTAAACCTGATACTCCRCTGAGCATACAGTTCTCCAAAGAAGCTGAAGAATGCAAGCCTGCAACTAGCGCCTCCACCCACGTCGCTGCTGACTGCTGAGTAGCCATAATAATACATGCATTTTCTTTTCTAGGAACAAACAGATCTGTGCACGGGAGAAATACCACTTGGTTCACTCTACAAATCCACAAACTAAGTGAGGCGACTGTCAGGAGTTGCGTATGTAGAAGGAGATCCTTTGCCTGAGCAACCTGGCACTGTTCCAGGAAGGAAAGGACCCACATGGTCCTTGTGCCTTTCATGGTCRCCTCTTTTTGCTGTACCACACAGGACATGTCAATTTATTTCCCACACTTTTCAAAAATGCCCACATGTGCTCGCAGTGAAGTTAACTGCAAATCTGCAGTAGACTTCACTGAGACGAAGAACTTCTAGGCCCTGGACATATAAAAATGTAACAAGCGCTGCGTTAGGTAAGCAACACCGTTTCCGGGATGCAACAAAGACTGTCCTGACTTTAAAACAAATGCTGACAAAAATACGATTCCAATTCATGGTAACTGCTTCTCTCCAAAACACTGCGGGAGAACCTTGATTCTCAAAAGGCTCGCAGAAAAAGAAATGCTGTCCTTTACGTGCACTTTAGATGCATGTCATTATTCATCTGCTCGCTGATRTATATATTCTGCAAAATACACATTATCTGACAGTTTAGGGATCTGAGTCACTGCTCACTGCACTTCAGCTGATTTCACTGACAGATCAGGTCTTAGCAGTGACACTCAACTCCAGCAGGTAAGATTTTAGACTACTGCTCGCTTTCATTGACATATCTGAGCCTGAGCCTTGCAGGAAATCAGACTCTTGAGTCACCATTTTGCTGGGTTTTGTTTGGACTAAATAACACTGGCAACAGAAATATGTTCAAACCAGCCTGTCCACACTTAGCTCTGAGTGGCTGCCTCCRGTGGGCAAGACACTCTGAAAAGCTTCCTTTGCTATGGCCTTCCTGGGAAAACTCAAAACAAGACATTGAAAGTAAGTATTTTGCTCTCATTCAAGTACACAGTGAATATCCATCAGGAAATACTCTTACACACAGAATCACAGAGTGACTGAGGTTGGAGGGGACCCCTAGAGACTATCTAGTCCAACCCCCCTGCTCCAGCACAGACACCCAGAGCACAGGGCACAGGGGGGCATCCAGGCGGGTTTGGAAGATCTCCAGGGAAGGAGCCTCCACAGCCTCTCTGGGCAGCCTGTGCCAGGGCTCTGTCACCCTCACTGTTAGGAACTTTTTCCTTAAGTTCTTGTAGAAAGGTTCTGGAATATGGTTTCTTTGCAAGAAAATGACAACTTGAAGCACTACAGTTCTGCTGCATTTGAGGTTACCACCACAAACTGTGCTGCCCATGCAAAGATGGGGCAGGACATACAGGTTTATAAGAATGCAGACATCTCCAAAGAAGCCCCTCCTCGCTCTCCTCCCACCTCCCAAAGGGCGTAAGGGAAGCGAAGAAAACCCGCTCGCATGGCTCTCCCACGCTGGGCATCCTGTGCCGCCAGGGTCATGGTTGGCCATAAAGGCCAACCCCGACGCTGTCCTCGGCAGCCTCGCCTGCCCCGCCACCGCCTCGGCTGCCGCCCTGACCTCCATGTGCCTGGGGCTGCTGCGAGAGGCGGGCGCCGCAGGGGCACCAGGCCCYGGGAGGGGGGGAGTTCAGGTACTTACCCTGAATCTGACTCTGAGGCTGAGGGTTAAAGGCAGTGGTGTGGTTCAAGGAGGCTCGCGGGTTGGGTGTGGGGGCTGGGTGATGTGGGCTGACCCTCATGGCCGTGCGACGCAACTGCTCCAGTTCGCTCAGGCGCTCTGAAAAGGACAAGCTGCCGGGCTTTGTCTGCTCATCTATTTTCTGACGATGTCCTATTGCGGGAGGGGGGGGAAAAAGATGAGAAAATCTCACTGAAGAGCACGGCCCACACACGATGTCGCTTGAGTGTCTCTTTCCTACCCCGGTTCCCCCGGCCAGGTGCCTAACCAGCTAGTGGGAGTCTGAAACTGAACCGAGGGGACGGCCCTACAAGAGCAGGAGATACAAACGAGTCATGCAGCGCAGTGGCCGCACAGGGTAGTTGTCGCCTTCTACGGGACGTGCTCTGCTCTAGGAAAAGAGACCCACTGAAAAGCGTGTTCTTCCCCTGCTCGTCATACCGGCTGAAGAAACGTTTTTCAAAAAGGGGGAATGTCTGGCCTCATGGATAARAAGGGGAAGCTTTTCCAGTGGGCTCTGGGCTAACCTGCATGGGAGAAACGCATCAAAAATTCAATCCCAGATTGTGATAATGTGTGGCACTTTGGTAAATATTACTACACTATAAAATAACACACCTAAACAGACTGAAATTTTGGATCATTTAGCCATGAATTTGCAAAGAGAAACTGGCAGGAYTGAAATTGCGGGAATATTAAGTTTCTTTCCAGGGTGTGTGGAGTTACCCACACACCTGGGAGGTAACCCCTGAGCATCCTACGGCAGGAGCACAAACGCTGACCTTACGGCAGGGGCCACTACTCCGAGACGCTGCGGTGTGGGAGCCAGAGGGTCCAACACTCCCCAAGGGGAGCCCCTTGGAGCTGCCCATGAAGCTCTGGCACCAYGGCCTCAAGAGGTGTCCAGGGATGGAGAAGGCATGGAAAGGCAGGGATCCAGCCCTGCAAGCACCTCCAGAGTATGTCGAGACTGAGGTGGAATGACAGAGACATCTCTCACTACAGGTTGGACAGTTCTCAAGATAAGTGCTAACTAATCGCAATGAACAACACACAAAGGACAAGGAAATCAATTTCTGACTCGGGCYTGTGCTCTGGGATCCTTTGTGAGTATCCCTGTCCTAAAATGTCCCACTGCTCAGTAACCACTAGGAGTACGTATACAGCACACAGGAAGGATGCCTCATCTGATCTCCATCTTGCTCTCCAGTGGGCACCACGAAAGCACAAATTTTCATTTTTCGGTTTCTCTCTGCCCCTACAAATACCTCTTAAAAGTCAACCTACTGTCACCATTTTGCAAAGCACTTTTGTGTCCTGTGGTTTTCAGCTTTCTAAGACAGCCTTCGTCATCAGTGTATCTTATCCTGAACGTCTGCTGACACTACATTTTAGGGTCAAATTAGAAACTTTCCTCACAGTTTTATGTTTGGTGAAATGTCTGGAGTGAGATAGTTCAACCTGGTTCCCAACTAGGTGCAATCAAAATTCCCCTCAATATTTTTTTTCTCCCCAAGTGGACTTTTTCTCCCAACAGATCAGTGGAAGCGGCCCTTCATTCATTGGTTTAAGCAGAAAGATCAAAAATGGGGCAGTTCTGAGAAACAAGTTATCCTTTAAAGAAGCCCTTTCCAAATGGAAGGYGAGATATTGACTGTAGTGGGACCATGAGGAAACTCACTGATCCCACCTGTGTTTAATCAATGCACTGGATCCCTGGCTCCAAAAGTGTCACTTTGGTACCTTCTGCTTGGAGACCTTCTTGTGGAGCAGTGGATGTCATCTTCCGTCTTTTTTTTTTTTTCCACCCCAAATCCGATTTCATTTCTACACTTTCCATTTGTTTCAACAAATCAACTGCCTTGGGAATTTCTGTGGCTTATCCCTTCCCCTTTCTTCTTATAGGAAAGGAGAATATTTCCCTTAAGTGAATGTATGTTAAATCTCCAAGTTGGAGGTCGAACTAGATGACATCTTTATTCCTACCTATTTGGCTGAAGAAGACAGCATTATTTGCAGTTTCTCTTTATGCCACAGGATCTAACTGCTCCTGATTTTCAGTTGCTTGTCACAAATAGCTGCCTTTTGTGGGTCTCTCTGCATTTCCTTCCTCTGTCTGCAGAGGTGGTCATTGCTCTTCCTGCGGTGAGTCCCCTCTGAACTCCCAACTACCGCAGTAAACTGGATTGACACAAAATTCACTTTAATAATCCACAAAGCCCTATTCCACATGCTCCCACAGCATTAAAATATAAATATCTGCACATGTTCAGCTGCTGATTTTGTGCATCAGTGAGTAAGTAGCAAATGACCTTGGAAAAAACCTGCATGGCCCTTACTCTACAGAGCACTCTTTCACACCACCTTAATAGCTTAATCAAGACAGAGAAACATTTTATACACTAAGAGGAAAATGTACATTTAAAAGTAGTTCCCAGTAGCTGAATTTCTAAAATTAAGTTTTATAACTTGTATTATGGTTCCAAATCACAGTGGCTCAGCTTTTCTTCCTGTTGCCAGGCCCTTTGGCACAGCTTGAACTGTCTCAGATTCCACACTGCGCTATAAATTATCCCAAGAAGAAAAAAGAATTTAAATATAAAAAGACATGTTATACAGAAGTGGTTTCACCATTAAAGAGACCCATTAGGGCTTCCAAAAAAAAAAAAAAAAAAAAAAAAGTGAGAGAGATGAAAGATGAAAAAGACTTTTAGCTGAAAGCCTGGTTGGTCAAGAGCAAATGCTTCACTCGTCAGCAGTGCAAATCTGGACGCCTGTGGCTCATGACCGTGGAGTTGAACGCAAACACACAGAGTCACACCAAATGTGTGCATATGTAAAACACCTTGTGCATWTAAGTATTTTAAGCTTCAGCAGGCTGACGCAAGGGGTCTGAGGAGCCAAGAATGAGATCCTTCCAACCTCATACCYCACAATGTAACATATTCCTAACTTCAGATTCAGTTCAGACGTTTTCTTCTGTTGAGTCCACGCACCCATGTGATGCTAGACCTSCTTACACCCTGCTTTCTCCTCTAACCTCCCAGATGCTGCTCTCCTGGGCTCTGATGTGTCACCTGCCTGTCGGCAACCTTGGCAGTGCAACCCCCTTGTACTCGCAGCCTTTGCACAGGTAAATAACCCCTCTGAAGTGCACACAGCGATGGCTGCATGGAGACTGGCGTGGTTGGAACCAGCTCTCCGCTTTGCACTCCCTATGCCCTCTACGTAGGTCTCACTGGCACAGAATAAGGCAGGGTAGGCAGGCTCGAGCTCACCCTGAGCAAACCAGCTTGTCTACAGCAAGCAAGGGAATGAGCTCCAAAAGGAGCCTTGATTTTTTTACTTTAATCGAAAAAGATACTTAAACTTTTCTCCCTTGCTGACTTCTGTAGGTGGCATGAAACCTGCTTTCCATGCAGGCCTGCAGTGTGAAAGGGAAGCCTGTGTCACAAAAATGTTAACAAACATAAATGATTTTTTCCTAGCCACTATAAATGCACAGGCAGAGCTTTGCTAGGGTGACTTGTATTTTCATGTTTATTAGCTTTACTTTGAAGTTACTCTCTAAACACCTTGCTTAAAGAGCAGGCACGTTATCCTCAACTCACCCCTGAGAAGGCACAGGACTATTATTATCCCTGTTTTATGGGTGGAAAACTGAAACACAGCGAAATGAGGTGACTTGCCTGTGGTCAGACAGTGAACCTGTGGCAGACTCTTGACTCCCAGTTTAGCACTGTAACCACAGAACCAGGCTTCCCCTTTTAACATGGCGAATGATGAAAAAGAGTGGCAGGGAGGTGTTTAGCAAGAAGCAGTGCCTCCATATGCTGTCACCCCTGAAACGAGGAGTAGCACCATGAAGCAGCCCCGCACAGCACAGAAGCACAAATCCAGTAACAGGAACCATTAAGAAGGGGCAGAAAAACTTGCAGCCTTTTACTGCTGCTAAGGCGAAAGAATGTGTGCAGGACTTTATCGCCCGCTTCTCCATTTTACTTCCCCAAAACACTGAAGTCAATTTGACAATTTGCTATATTCTTTTCATGCTGTTTTCATCTGCTCTGGGCCAAATTTTCCACGACTGGAAACTGCTAGAGCTCTGTTGAGCTGATAACCTGGCCATGAGGATTTGTCATGGAATTCTACGACTCAGAACCAGCTTCAYTGAAGACAGCTAAACATTAATCTTCTGTAAAAGGGGAAGCAGGCGCAGAGCTCAGAGAGCCAGACTGAAGTCTTTGCTTGGCATGGGCGCTCCCAAKTGTGCTCCTTCCCTGCCCGGTGTTCCTGTCGTGTGGTTTTGCCCAGCTTAGGCTGCAGGTAGAAAGGGAAGGATACCAGGGTTTTCCCTTGGGTGGGAGTGTCAGTCCCTTAATTCAATGTTTGGGATTTTGATTAGAATAAACAAGACATCCAGCCTGCTTGGCTAAACCAAGGGGTCTGGGGTCTTTTTTTTTTTCCTTATCCCTGTTAAATACTGTCTCGGAGGAGTCAGGTGGATACTTTTGCAAAGCATATTAAACAAGGTGTGCAGAGACAACATTAGCTTTCCTGCTCAGTTTACAGCAACACGACATGAAAGTCGTTTCCCTCTTAATGGGAGGGAAATGCAGTTTTATAGACATTAAGAGAGCCTGGGGGCTGCAGCTTGGCCCGYGGCCACCACACCTGACTGTGACAGCAAGGTGTGTCTGAGCGCCCCGTTCCCCAGCACCCGGAGCACCCGCTGCGAGCTGGGGGGGCAGCAGCCATCCCGACCGCCCTGGGGGGTGGGAAGAGAAACTGGCCTCCCATTACCTTCCTCCTAGCCTGCTTTTTAAAGCATCCCTAAACTCTATTCATATCCACATTGACAGCATCAGGTAAAACATGAGCTAAGGAAAGGCAGGAAGCCATCAGGGTCTCTGCTCTTTCAGTCCCAGCTACTGAAACCCTTGTGGAGAGTCCGTATTATTTTACAAGGGAGTACTGCTGTAATGGGCTAAATCAGTTGTATCTTTCTTTCTGCTTCAACGGGGTGGCAGGATGAGTGAACCCTGCCGCTGCTGGCTCTCGGCGCCATCACTTGCAGATCTCACCAGCATGTTGGGGGCTCCTCGCACACACGGGCCTGGGCGCCCCATGCCAAACTGGATGTTCGGTGGCTCAGAGCTGCTGAGCACCTGGGCCAGACCCAAACAGAACCCCTCACTTCTTTGTGTGTTTAATCTACAGGTTTTCTGTCCCAAATGAGCAGATTTCGCTTGTGTGTAGGTGGCACAGAGGGAGCTCGACGCGGCAGAGACCTTTCTCCCAGAACGGAGCAGAAAACCTTCCTCTTGCCGTTCAACCCTCCTCCTCTTCCCCATGTGGCGCAGGGATAGGGCTCCCCACCCTCCTCATCCCAGGCCTGGAATGGAGGCTTTTAACCCAGCATGCAAGCCGAAAGGTGGGTTACACGCAGGAAAACAGAGTGTCTCTGCAGAGGCTGCCGCAGCAGGGGTGAGTGATGAGGCTCGGTGCTTGGGTTCAGTGGAAGCTCGCCCACCTCTGAACCGTTCTGGAACCTGACCCAAGCATCTCTGCATTTCTGGGTTGTTTGTGTTCAGGGCTTTGGATTGGCTCCAGCTCTAGTTGGGTAGAAAATAAGCCACGTCTCATTGTGTCCCGTTAATAAAGTGGTAACCATTGTTTTGTACCACTGGGTTAAAATAAATCCAATTATTTTTGTCTGTAGTGAAGGATGAGAAGAAAATATACTCTCTCACAATTCTTCACTGACATGGTAGCACACCATCTCCAGTGCAGTAAGTTACACAGTCTTGTATACGAAAATGGATTGAAGTATAGTGATTCTCTGTTACGGCCAAGGCAGGAAATGCTAATGCTTGAAAAACAGCTATCCCCCTTGCAAAAAGTATTTTTCAACTAACAATAGTCTCTTATACACATGAAACAGAGATATTTTCCTACCTACCCAATCAGATTAAAAAATAACGGTATTCTGCACCTTATTTTTTCTCTCATTTCATATCTCCACAGAAACAGCAACCGATGTAAATTTTCTGAGATGTTGCTGTGTTTTTACATGTGCATTCACCAACGGGATCCTGCAAATCCATATGCACATGCTTAGCTTTTTTGCAGTCAGCATGCGGTGGCCTATAGGGTTCTAAATAAATAAATAAATAAAATAATAATAATAAATATTGATAAAAGCAATCCAAAGAGTGTTTTCCTTTCTAGCCACCATCACTTGCTAAAGGCTTTTACCCCATCCAGGAATTAGTGTGACTGATAAAGTAAAGCACCATCACACACCAACCCCTTATACAGCACTAAAATATATACTCTAGAATCCTAAAATAAGGATAAGACACAGTACAGGTTAGTTTCTCTTTCCTCAGTTAAAATTAACACTGCAATGAGGAAAAATAATGGTGCTGGTAGTCAGAGCTTAACTGAAGAGCAGACTCATCAGTGATTACAATTTTTGTTGTTTCACTTGAGCACTGCACAACTAAAGCCTTCCTTCCAGAGAGCAGGAACACCACAGTAGACAGGGTATTATGCTAAACGTTTTGGTGCCGTGTCTATAATTATGGACAGAATCAGTGTTGGTCATCAGCTCCAACCTGACCATAGGSACGTGGCACGGGAAGACGCGCAAACGAGACTGGATACGAGGCACATATGGCACTTGCTGGACACAATGAATGATACATGGACTGCCACACACAGATGCCCTTTAAAAGCAGAGTGCCAAAAGTTTTTGCCACCGCAGTGTAATGCTGAACACAGAGTGCCTGACACCAGGAAACCTCTCCAGATGCACTCCTCCTATCAGCTCCCTGGCAAATCTCACGCTCTCCGCGCCTTTATGGACAATCCGCTTGTTACTCGGAGTAACTGCAGACACGTTCGACATTTCAGGTGTGATCCTTGCTGGGCGTTTAGCTTTTCCACCGGATAATCCAGTTTGGATGTATGCTAGCCAACGACACTAATGGGGTAAACACAGATTTACACGGCGCGTCCTGCTCCGCGCGCTGCCGGCRCTCAGCACCGCTCAGCTCCTTGCCCTGCCACCGAGGGCTCGTTACACGGCGAGGCACTGCCGACCAGACCGTGCTTGGATTTCCTTGTGTTTTTCAACAGTAGCTAAACACTCCCGGCACTGTTTTTATTATAACCTCTTGCTTAAATCGGCACCRTTTTAAAAAAACACACCAGCAAACCCTGTAAGTGGAGGAAGTCACGAATTTCTGATGAGACAGCGTYCCACACCAGAATAAATCAGAGCATGTGGGAGAGCCAGAATCAAACCCCRTCTTGCCTGATCTACACTAGAAAACAAACTTCCATTTCCTATTTTCCAGACGAGTGCTCTAACTATAAGATGGGGCCCATTCTCGTCCTGTTTCTATCCATATTTCATTATTCAAATGCAGTGGGGGATCTTCCCCTGGAAACAGACGCCTGTTTTTTAAGACCTATGTTTTAAGAACCACATTTGRAGAAACAGGAGCATGTACTGCCTGATAAAAGGAAGAAATTTGGGCTCTGCCTTCCTCAGTTGAGCCTGCATGCTAATGGCAAGGCTATGGGCTATTTTGGCTTGAGTCTTGCTGACRGAGCCTTTGCTTTGCAGACAAGCAYGTCTCACATTTATCCCGGGGTACGCTAGGCAGAAAGGAGCAATCTTGGAAAACTAAGTGAGGTGGGAAATAGGTTCCCCCCTAGCTCTACTGGTGAGGCTCATGCTCTACAAACACACAGCAATGCACAAGCATATTTCTATTKAAATCTTCACAACAACAACAAATCTTGCTTGCCATGGACCCACGAAAATTCCTAATGACTCTGACGTATAGGTACCTTTTGTTGTTGTTGTTGTTGTTGAAGTACACTTATTTTGTGAGTTCACCTTTGGAATTAGGTCAGCTCAGTGAAGCAAAAGCAGGGGAACTGGGTGTTTGGACTTTTGAGGGAAGTTGTTTGTGGAAGCTAAATTAGTCTGCAAAATTATACCCTTCCCTTTCTTTTTTTCTTTCCCCTATGTCAATGTATATACTTCAAAAATCCTGACTCCTTGACAAAGTTTGAATGCCTCCCAACTTAAGCAATACATTGCCAAAAGGCTCTTTTGTTTCTTTATAGTTTGCATCTTCCCACACGTACAAACTGCCATAAGAATACCCTCCAGACATGGGCTGAGACATAATAGCTGAAGATATGCATGAAAGAGTAGGTGCAGAATGAAACACAACCAGCCAACCAAGCAAGCAAGCAAAAGAGAAAAAAAGAAAAAAAAAGAAAAACAGACACAAAAGACACCTCTATCCAAAGAAGGAGCTGCAGAAACACAAGACTTTGCAGACTGCAAGGAATGATCCTCCAGTTGAACAGCCCTTCGGAGATACCTGGCTCCACTGAGCACAGGCGTTGAGGCTACTAATTTGGGCACCCTAATTGTGTGCTTGACTTCAGTGGGATGACCTGGACCCCTTCCTTCTCCATGCGACTTCTATACTGTGGAGGGTGATGGTATTTCCCCACTTTGCAGTGCCTTTGAGAGGATAAACAAATGGAGGAAAGTGAGTTGCACAAACATTGTGCAATTGGAGGTTAGAGAAATAGCTTTCACAGAAGCGCCTTTAATCATCCCACTAAAATATCCCGAGACAGTGAAAAGTCTCCATAATTCAGCCTAATATAGAGTTCAGCAAGGGACCTAGAACGAAAAGGTCAAGTCCTGTGGCTCACTGTTTACATAAACCAGAGGAATTTGGAAACAAAAAAGTAAATTTACCCCCCACAGATGTTGACTATTCAGACTTTGACAACTTGTGAAAAACTTTGCTCTTATCCAAAAAAAAAAAAGGATCTAGCCAAGCTGCCCACTTCCATTCATCTCAAGATCTCTGATTTTCCCAAGTCCAGTGACTGCTGTCCCATGCAACAGTAGAAAATACATGATTTATTTTTTTCCCAAAGAAATGAGTTTGAATATTTTTATCTTTAAGTTACTTAGCAGTCGCTTCTCTGCACTAATGCTCCATTGTGCCTACACAGGACTGCAGTTCACTGAAAGCTCATAAATTTCATGTGGTTCTGCCTAGTCTTTATTTTAGGCTCTTGAACCACTTTTTGCTTTCCTCATTTTCTTTGCAGCTGCGGAGAGATATAGTAAGCTACTGTATAACATTTTGAAAGCAGGGCCTCTGAGAAGTTTCCAAACTGCATACAAGCAGGTTATTCTTTGGCTTGTTTTCTTTGGCTTGATGTTAGCAGTGCAGAATGAGTCAAACAGTATTAACTTTCAAGAGGGAAGTGGTGTGGTCAACCCAAGCTGTTTGCGGCTAGATAGCGAAGATAGGTAGAGCAGGTAATGAAGAACAGCCCGTAACACAGGGTGTAGGGAGGAGAGGCAGACAGACTCGGGCAAAAAGAATCCTCAATAATTAAATCAACACTGTCGCCTAAATTTTTCTGCAGCTTTATGTGTTGAGGTTATGACACAGCCTGACTTTTCTTGCCTAGTGAGCCTCGAGAAGATGGCCTGCTGCATGCTGTGTTTAACGGAGCCAAACGCCAGTGCTCGGTGCAGAAAGAATGAGGGTTTGATGCCTCGGAAAAGGGCACGTATGGACTTTTCATTGGTGGCTGGTTAAATTCTTCCTCATGTCTCCTCCCATGTTTTACAGACTGTTCCTTATCTGTTCCACCCTTAAAGGGGGAAGGAAGGAAGATGTTTCCATCTGTCCCTTTAGGATGTGTTTCAGATATTAACAGGCACACCGAGCTATAGTACAATAGCCAACTTATTTATTTATTTATTTATTTATTTAGGTTCAAAAGAACTGTGGACATGGCCTTGACTATGCCCTGCTTTCCCTCATGCTTTGTGCAGACCAATGCAGCATTCACACACAAAGGGTTCACAATAGACAGGCAAGAAGTAAGAACATGTTAGCTGCAGAGCAAAAGTACTTTTTGCATTCATTACATGTGTGACAGCAGATAAACTAAAGCCTGCCATGTTTACATACAGGCCTCCAAGGAGGAAACTGCTGCATGTTCTGATAATCCAGGACAAGCTAAGCTACAAGTGAGTGCAGCACAAAGGGATTTTCACCCCTTCCAATTACTTTCCAAGAAGAAAATAGGGCTATTCACTGAAAACGCTGCAGATTCATGCAGCCGTTCTCTTAGATRTGTATTGTTTTGCTAAATCCATAAATAAGGTAACTTCTCAAAAAYGGAGGCATCCAAAAAGACGCTATACTGTCAAAAGATTGTTGGGTGGACAGAAATGCCTGACTCCTTCCAAATGGGGTGAAAACTACAGTCCTAGGTTTTCCCTCTCCCTTTTTTCCAGATCCTTTAGGAGTCTTCAAAAAGAGCAAGGCCTCTCCCCAGTGTCCCACTGAGYGCGTGGTGGGAGAAAGCAGCTCGCAGACGACCAGAGTCGTGCCGCCCTCCTACGCATCTCTGCGTGAAACTTTGTCCCTGGCATCAACCGTGCCGTGGGCATCTGGTGGAAAACCCCGTACAGGACAGTGGCATTGCTAATAGGTGTTCAAGTAGCACAGTTTTTTTTAGCTAATCCCCTTCCAGGGAGGGCCAGGGTTACATTACACTCCCAAAACCACAGTGGGCAGCTGCACTGTGGGTCACAGCTATGAGTCCCTTCTTGCCCACTTCATGCAAGGCAACCGCAGCTGCTCCAGACCTTTCACTTGATCAGGCCTAGTGACTGCAGGCAGACAGACTGCTCTTGCTGAAGAAAGCAGCACAGATGAAGGACCACACTTAGGAATCTCAGATTCAGAGTACCACCAACATGCACCAACTTCACAAGAAAGAGAATCGGTGTGTGAAAGAACCAGGATCTTTAGCGAAGATCAGCATTTAGTCCTATCTCCACGGGTCATTCTAGCCGCCAGGATGCTGCACATAATTGCTTTTCTTTACTTACACACACACATAAATGCCAGGAGTATCTATTCAGCCTTTTTTTTTCATAATCCTATAGAAAAGCCACCTCCTGCCCCCTTTCTTCCTCCCCTACAAAAAGAGACTTATTCATCAATCTTAAGAGCTATAAATTCTTGAGAGATAAATGCAGTTGACAGGAGAATGGCAGACCTACTGACTACTTGGGAAGGATTTAAGTAACATAAATTCACCTAATTCTGCTCTTGTCACATGTACAGAATACTTTCTCTCTGACTTCAGCAGAGCTAGACCAAAGTTGGGTTCATTTGAAAAATCTATCATATAAGTATAGATTAGCACTTAAAAATATTCACCACAGTCTTTGTAGATGTTCAAACACTGGGCAATGAAATAATAAATACTCAGTACAAAAATAAGGTTGGTAAAAACAAAAAAAAAAGGGAAAGAAATGAAAAAAAAAAACCCTATTTGTTCTCAGTTTGAAGTCACACTAATTCAGTGGAGAAGAGAGCTGMGTGGGATGAAGTGACTCAAAAAGAGCTGAAGCAACTGCTGCAGGACTAGGATAATCTTACTGCAGTTCACAACCTACCCTGCAGCGACTCTGGTTTTCTCTGTTTACCTGCTTTGTGTGGGGAAGTAGCCTGGACTGTCAACAGTCCTGTTTATCTTTAAATAACCCAACCTAATAACTAGGCAAGCAAACATATGAGCCACCACGCCCCCAGAAAAGCAGTCTGCACAGTGATGCTTAACACAAGATTTTGTGTGTTATTATTTAACAGTTTCATTAAACTGAAATGATGAATTCCCTGCCTCATGTCACCCAACATCAACTCTCCTAACTGCTTCAGCAGTGAGACTGGTAAGTGCCAGGGAAAATAATCCCATTCCATCTTTTCCAGATGAAAAGGAAGTTTCTGTACCTTGAAACSTCAGGGATGCTGGTATTAAAGGCAGAAGGGAAGCACTGAGGAGGACAAAAGAGACCTTCCTATCATTACCACATCAGGGAATGCTGAAAAAAAATGCCATCACTCTTTTCTCCAGAAAATACAAGTCACAAAGTGGCAAACTACTTTCTGCCCTTTAATTCTTTGTGTGCTTATTATGAGCGTTCATTACAGAAGCTGGCTACCGGAATGCATAACTATTCTCTCCTCCCTAATTGGGGGAGACATGTCCCAGCTGTACGATGTGCGTTTCGTGGCTTTTGCTATTGTTCTCTTGCTGCTCYGGGAGATGCAACGCTGGCCTGGCTACTGATAGACTGGTAGGATTGTCTGCCTAGTAAGAAACAGCGTCTTTAGTCCAAAAGTACGTCCTTTCAATAGCACGCCAGTTTATTTTGCTTAAATGGACTCAATTGTTCTTCTTTGTCCATTCTTCAATAAGACACACACGCACAGAGGGAACTCACAGCAATACCCTATCTATACATACCCATTTYGAGATGGCCATGCATTAAGTCGTATCGCTTGAGTTTGCACTAGACTGTTTTGTAACCTCTCGCAGCTGCTGTATACTTGCATATTGCCATTGCATAAGCTAAATACAAATGTCTCCAGAGTGTGCTCATAATTTAAACACTGGTCCGCCCACTCGCCAGTCAGTGTCAACAAGACAATAGAGCGCAGGAATACAAACACGCACCCAGAAACATCAGTTCTCAACCAYTTGCTTTTCTTGCAGCCCATCCCTTTCTTTTGTCTATACAAGATTTATTTGGATTGGAACCTCTTGGGGGCAAGTGCCATGGCCAAGATTCTTAAAAAGTGATTAGCAAATTTGGGTTCTAATCCTCAGAGGGCGGTGCTCTAGGGAGTGTGCRCACACAGCTAGTGTTACCCAAGTGGAAAGCAGTCCCGACTGTGCTCTTATTTCAATACAGGGATCTGGCTACCTAAACTTGAAAAGCCCATGCTTTCCCCTACAGATTTCCTGCAGAGCAACGCTAAGTCTCCAGGTGAACAGAAGGATCTGATGAGTGAGCACTCAACCTTACATGGCAGGTGCAGACTAATGAYATGATAGTTCATTTTTTTATGATTTCTCAGCTGTTCTTTAGGATACATAGTCTCAGTTACCACTGCATTTAATACTAATTCACTGAGACAAAAAAAAAAAGCCTTTTGAAAACTGCTGCTCTTTTTCTTGCATAAAATGCTTTAGGTGAGACAGAGAAAGTGATGTGAAAACCTCAGTAGAATCATGCAACCCCAGCCTGAAAACTGCATGGGTTTCCTTGCTTTTGTGATGGGAATAGTGAGGTCAACTCCTTGTGAACTTTGCCTGTTCTCCTTCCGCACTTGCTCTGCAAATCTAGTATCTGCAGGGAAAAGACTGGACGGAGCATGGGAAAAAGTAAGTTTTCTGGCAAGTTTCAGGTAAGTTTTCAGATGAACTTACCACTATCAGCCCTTGGCGTCCCTCCAAAAAGTCTTARGTGAGGCAAGAAGTCTCTGCAAAGGGATATTTGAAGACTACTTCAAATAACCTGTGGGCTTTTCCTGTCCTTTTATAAGTAAGACATGCTTACCTCAGATCAAGGCCTGAAGCTGCGCTTAAAAATTATGAGCARTCAAAGGTGTACCCCATACACAGCCAGCTTAGCCAGGAGATGAGAAGAATCATCAGTCCCTAAAAAGAGTGATTGTTGGGCACCAGCTTTTAAAGCTCTTTCCCAGATTTTGCTCAACAATTTTATTCCCTTTGCCCCTGCTCCTCAGCACCCTGTTCTTTGATAAAAGAATGAAGAAAAAAATATATTTGGAAAAAACACATATCCAGCATGGGACAGTCGCCTTTAACAAACACCTTCACTTTGGACAGCTTAGGCCYACTGTGTCTGAAACCATGCAGGCTTTGACTTTGCACACGCTTTTAAGTCATCAGGTCTATAACTGAATTATTCAGAGCTATGTAGGTTAAAAAATTCAATGAGAAAAAAGTAGAAAGAAGAAGTCAAAAGGAAAAAAAAATGTTTTAGGCAGACATGCACAGTAGGTCAATTAGCCTAAGGGAAATACTTAATTTRAGAGTCATGCTATTTCTACCAAGTTTCCTAACCAAAAGTATTTTCATCAGGAGCACTACTCTTGATCTGGTTACTGCTAATGATTTTCCCCATGGACTTAGCTCRTAAAAACATAAATTGCTTTATGAATCATAGAATCAGAGAAGTTGGAGAAGAAAATGATGGCTTAGGTCATCTTGCCCTTCTTCCTGCCAGTGCAGTATTACTTCTTTTTGAAAACAAAACAAAAAAAAAATTAAGAAGCACTTATTTTAAGCTGGAGAAAATGCTAAGTTCAAATGAAATTTTAAACATAAATAATGAAAGCAATGGAGGAAGAGCCAGATTCCTGAGTACCCTGGCTCCCTCTGCAAACCATGACAATTTGATGAGAAGTATTGTCTGGATAGGCACAGTGAGAGACTCAATGGCAAAAAAAAGAAAAAAAAAGAGTGTAACTAATGCACAAAATTAATTACCACAGTTGTAAATGCCAATCTGGTAGTCACATATGCAAACGTGCTGCTAGACAAATGGCTGGCCATTACAATTAAGTGTGATCAAGGATACAACGCAACAMAGAAGAATTCTGAGGCCTGAGACTCTCTGCTGGAGAGTCGGGCTTGCACGCAGAAAGCGAGGGTGCGTGCACATGATAATGCACAACACGTTACTGTCACGCACGCTGACATCTCCACGCATCACCGTGCGCCAAAACGTCTGTGCTTTGGCTACCCCCTTCAGCTGGGGTGTTTTTCTGYTCTCCAAACATAACTTTAAATCTGGCTCTGTATTTTTATTTCAAGGTTTTGTTTCACCAAACATGCACCGTTAAAGACCGCGCCTTTTTTCACTACAAAACACGATTTCTGAGTTCTTGTTACCCTGGCTCAGAAGCTCCACTTGATCTGATATTCTCTGACGGCAAAAGCGGATGTTTCTGTTATTTTTTAAGATGCCTCCAAAATGGCATCTTACCTTCCAGGACTTTCCACAGAGAATGTAGGCACTGTCTACAATTTAGACAGAAAACTGTCAAAAATATAAAGTAAATGAGTCAAGATTTGTTGCTGGAGTTGGTTTGACTTAACCATAGTTTTCTAGATATCTGTAAGAGATCGATATCTAATTCTGTTCCCATAACTGTCTTCTACAGATTTCTTTCTTTCCTGCAAAACAGGATACGCTCCCCAAGCACAAACACAGAAAAACAACAAATAGCCCAAACTAACCAGAACCGTCTCAKCACCGTGAGAATTATTCAGAGGGAATCTCAGTCTAATAATTAGAAATTGGAGAGAGGAYGTTGGTTAGGAAAACTGAGCTGTGGTCAGGGCTGTACTGAACACGAGTAACAAGAGTGGAGAATGACTGGGTCTTTTCCCTTCACAGCCTGTCTTGAAGCCAATTTATATTTCAGTCAAATGATATAAAGTGGGCTGCAGGTACCAGGCTGATGCAGCAGTCGCTGCCATCCAGAAWGCCTTGGTGAGAAATCAAAGCAAAGGCCTCAGCAGCCAACTTGCAAATGGAAGGAGCCCAGCCCATTCTACGCTACGCCACAAGTGACTTAGCAGGAAAAGGAGCTGTGCATTCCTGCTGCGGGGGAAGTCTGACCTCGTCTCATGACATGCGTAACATTTCCGTGTGTACCTAGCTTCTTTGTATGTCTGATTTGCCTGTGACAAAGCAAAATCATATACGAGGAAGCTTTTACATACGTTTGAGTCAAGACGATACATATGTTGCTTTGGTATGTATTATGTCTCTACTTCCTTTTAAAAATGTAGAATCTTATTAAATATTAACTATTATACTAACTGAAGAATTGATCTAAAATAGCAGGCATGCCTGCAGGATGATTTCGTTTCTTACAATTCTAGCAGACTCATATTCAAAACACTAACGCTTATCTGTTGTCTGCAAACCATGAATGTGCCCAGGTGACTGCACACACAAGCCTGGCACTTGCACATACAAACATCTGTTCTATGAAAGCAGCTGCCTGGTTCGCTAGGGATATTTTTCAAGGACAATTTAACCACAGTGTCCAAAGAAATAAATAAAAACTTACTACGAAGCCTTACCCTGACAGCAGTATTTATTTTCAAGTCTGGCCTCAAATCCAAAAAGCATAGGTCAGATTTTTCCATTAAATGCACACAGCATTATAGCACAGCTCGGACAAACCAAGTCTTAAGAATAAAACTGCATGAAAAGATATGAGTTTTTTAAGCTATTTTAGCTAAAGTTTCAAACCTTTTTCTTCTCCTAGTCCTCAGTTAAGTGACCCTGAGATGAAAGCCTCATCCTCTAGTGGGTGTTTGRATCTTACTGTTCTCCTCTCCCAGGATGATATCACTTAAGCAACAGCTATTGCTTCTGCCAAGTGTGCAGGAGGAGTGAAAGAAGCTAACCACAAACCTCAATTTACATCAGAGTATTTTGACAAAAATGTGAAAATCCTACATTCAGGCTAGTGACTGAGGTTTMTTACTGCCCCGGTAGTAAGCAGAACACATGTCGCAGAAGCATCTATGACTTCTTATCTGTCTCACTCTCACTTCGCCTTCCCCCAAGCAAAACAACCTTCCCTCTCAAATCTAGCAAAATAATTGCATGTGAGAAACATGYGGCTGTCCCCCTGAAGATACCAAACCATTCATATTCTCCTCATACTAAATACAGGAAAGGTTGCCTGTCCATGAAAATGGGCATTTGGGTGCAATAAAGTACATTTGCTTGTTCTGAGTCGTATTTTCAACACTTGCTGGTTTCTGAAGTTATGCGATGGAATGAGGAACAATGATCTCTAYCATGCAGCAGCCACTACCTTCTTTCAGACATTTATTTATTTTTGCAGGGTGGCTGAGCTTGAAAAGTTAGATCAATGGCATATTGGTTTCCAATGCTTTAAAACCCTCTTAACATCTGAATGGCAAGACTAGCAAGAAATGATGCATAAGGTATATGTTGCCCACCTTTTACCAGCATCCCTTCTGTCAGCTTTTGGGCACGATCCAATTTATCTCTGGGTAGATACTTTATAAATGCAATGCACTTCAAATTCTTTATCTGCTGGACACCCATGTAAACTAAGGCTTCAGGAAGGCATATTTAAAACCATTAATAGCACAACCTTGGCTTAAGATACATTCACTGCTCCACGTGCACTGGTTATTGTGGTAATTCATGTGGCAAGGGATGAGCCCCTGTACTAAACCACAAACGTGGCCTTTGACAAGTGCTGCTGTTGGCTCACTTACTTCTGGGTTCCCGAGGTCCATCCACTGTTATCTTGATGGCTCTGTGGTATGTGGCTACTTGAGGTGGATTGGTGAAGACCGTGATAGTCAGCGTGAAGCTTTTCCCTGCAACAGGAAAGAAATGTTACTGAACGTGTGCATTGAGAAGGTGTATTTGTCATCTCACGCAGCACCATAACACATCAAGTGGCACTAAAACTCATTATCTGCCCATATCAAAAGACAGATATGTGTACAGACAGCAGGGTGTATCATCTTACAACATTCCATCTAYGGCAACTGCTCCAAGCATTTGGAAAAAAAATTAATTTATATTTAAATGATCTTTACTTTGTTTGTAAAATAAGGAGGTAACCCCTAACAGTTGCAGTTTATCTGATCTACACGACTCCTGGTACATTATCTGTACTTTCTATAAGGTGTAAGTTGAGAGAGGCTTGGAAGCTGTGGCTGACTCTTCCAAAACTGCCACGGGAATCTGATCAACAGTGCTTGTTAAAATTAAAGAGGAMTGGGTGCTGAGCTCCCTGAGGCAGACTGTAAAATCCCACGCTTTGTGGTTGAAGCCACCATTAGATCAGTTCCGTATTATGAACCAGAGCCCTTTAGAAATCATCTGCTACTGCTATGCCAAGAAACAAGGGAATGGAAAAACAAAAACAAAACCAAACAAAACCCTACAGCTTGTCTACAGAGAATTAAAACATTTTATGAGGCCATAGCAGAGTATTATGCTTAGTTTCTCTATTATTCAGTATTAAAACTGTGAAGACTTTTCAGAATCACTATATGCATGCCAGCTCTGAGGCCTGAAGAGTGCTCATTCTGATCGCTGGGTTTTCACCCTGTCATGACTGCAATATATTCTAATACTTCCACTTCTGTATTTGTTTTCAGTCAATGCCAGCACTTCAGGCATTTTCTTTAATAACAGGGGGTAACTTTCTGTGTCTTTGATAAAACCCCATATATGTATTCATTATGGCTTTGGTCTGGACAACATGAAGACATTATCTGTCAGCTGGGTTAGTCTAGTTATCTCCACATCATGGAGGACCTAGATAATGACAGGAATCTTCATTATCAGCAAGAGACATCAAGGGACAAGTTAGATAACCAGGAACTGCTGTAAGAAAATCGAGGTTCTCCTCCAGGCACACGCTGCACCACCTTTCCCATGCGGCTCTGCCGGCTTCATTTTACCACTTGGCTCTGACCCTTCTGAACGCTGAGTTTCTGCCATTCCAAGACTTCCCATTTTTGCAGTTTGCTCAGTTTATCTATGTAAATAGAAATGCCTGCCTGCCTGTAGCAGCAATATTCCCCCATTCCTTATGCACATTCACTTGCAGTTCAATACTCCTCTTAATGCAGTTCCTACTTTGGTGCTAATGGTCTGCAGCAGCATCTCGTCAAGAACACACCCATAGCTGTTCCTGGAAACTGTCCTCCTCACGTCCCTGCGAATCAGGGAGGTATCTCCCCACTTCACAGACGCGGAACCGTGGGGAGATAAAGTGGTCTGGCCAAGATCTCACAGGAAGCCTGCRGCCAGGGATGCGTTAAACCACCTTGGCTGCTGCAACTCAATCCGACCAAGACTTTGAACCACAAGCCTCTGAAAGCAGGAGCTGAAACAGAAGCCTCTTAAATCCCAGGCCAGTGTCCTCCCACTTCCACATCCCACTTGCAAATCAGACCCTKAGATCAGAATTAGAACAGAAAATAAAAGAAGTCATTTTCAAGTCGTGTCTTAAGGCCTTTGGCCCTCAACTGTTGGGCCCTATATCAAGCACAACTCATCTTGGACAGTAAGACACAAATCATTGTGTTCTTGACATTTTTATAATACCAAATTACATGAAAGAACTTCACAGCTTTGCTACTCTATCCCCCAGTACAGCAGATTTTTCTAAGAGTCATCAGAAACAAAGCTCAATACAATTTCTTCCAGAAATGTTAAAAACCATAGCATTAGGCTTCAACAAATATCAGAGAGGCCTTCTTTCCCCTTCTTTTCCCAAAAACGTWTGCCTGTACTATTATATACAACACCTAGATTCCTAGGACCGAAAGAAACTTTGAAAATATTTTTCAGTTTCTTTACTAATTTACAGTATTTCTACCTTGCTTACACTTTATTTCTTGGCAACTAAGGTAAGACATTCTGGATTTTTTTTTTTCTAGAATACCATCAATTCATTTTAGAAGGCTTTTCTTCAATTCTCAGATTGGGAAAAAAAAGGAAAAAAAGATATAAAAGATATTAACTGCAATAAAATATGGTCACATTATCAGTCTACATGACTAGAATAAAGGACAAGAGGAAAATGAACTTACTTTAAAGGTCTGCATAAAYGAATAGATCCTAGAGCCTGTATGAGGTTGTGATATAAGTTGGCAAACAGGAGGACACTTAGCTTACTTCTTGTTGACAGAAGACTATTCATTAACCACATACTGGTTAACCACAGGGCTATATAACCATAAACCTACGTGTCACTCATTGCTACTTACCAATAATTCTGCCTGTGTGGTTTTTTTTCTTCTTTCTGGTTATTCTGTTTCATTTATATCTAGTATTATTAAGTGCTTTTATAATTTTTATTCATAATTCATCACCTACATGTCTAGATTGGAGATACTGTTAGCAAAATCTATTTTTTAGATATGACCACTTGGGGATAGAAATATTAACTACAAATGTCCCTTCTTGCTTTTATGTATTATGACAGAGTCAAGATAAAATACACATTTTCATTTTCAACGTAGACTTGCATAAGGAACTTACACACAAGCACATACAGACACACAAACGCACAGATACACAACTTACAGCAGACCATAATGGTAGAAATAATGAGCCATCRGTCACAGGAGGCCTTATTCACGCTCCTACCTTTGGGGGTTATGTTAGAGGTCAGAATTTCTAAATTTTAGGTACCTGGACCTCCTAACTATCCAAGGAATACCCACTCTAGTATCTCTGTTCAACTTGGAAGGGACTGGGGTCTCCAAAACTGAGTCAGATCGCCTGAGTCRATCTGTAAAGACCATAAAGAGGGATCAAAAATCCCCACATGACATTTGGAAACACTGGCCTAATTCAGATATTTCAATTAGACACGAAGACAGCTTGATTATGGCCTTCTGCAGCCAGCAGCCATAGGAAGGCAACATACACCCTTCAGCGGCTAACATGGAGGCCCCTGTGGGCTAAGCAGCCACACAACCCTACGGAAAACCACAGGCAGATGAGCTTGGGTCTCCAACGGGTGCCTCGTTACGGTTAAACTCGTCGCTCTTGCACAGGCGTGGGAGTCTCTGCTGATGATAGAGTGGGTGAAGCACGAAGCCAACGTCGAGCTGTGCCYCGTGGAGTCCCTCAGTCGTTTCAGAGACTTCTGCCTCCCCTGTAACTACTATCCCTGCAATGCCTTAGACATGCAGCGCCTCATGAGGCCCTGGGTTAAACTCTGTGGATGTGGGGCAGTGCTCTGCCCTWGGAGAACCCTCCCTACAGCCAGATGGCAAACGCTGCCATGTGCATAAGGCAGAGTGCAAGGCTCACGGCTTTGATCGAGTCTTCCCCTATAACTAACACAGGAAAAACTGCTTGGTAATGCTCATCCTGCAAAAGTATTATGGTCAGTAGCCTTTGAAAAAAACTCAAGGAAACAGTAGCATTTCTGGCCAAAACATGGTACTGACTTTTGATATCTGGAGAGTCTGTTGGAGAGTCTCTGTTTGTCAGAGACTTTTCTGACAGCTGAAGTCAAACCTTAAACTGGTTGTTCCAGCTCACRGCTTTACAAGGGGATTTGTAGGAGCCTCTAACGCTTTGTAAAGCTGTAAGAACTTAAGTAAGAGTAGAGCATAATATTGCTGGCCAGCACACGCTCTGTAATAGTGCTTCTGCTGCAGCAGAAGTTAGGGATCACTACAAAACCCAGGCACTGGAAGGACTCGTGCCCATGCTCTACCCCGGCAACACAGGCACATGAGCTCTCCATTCAGTCGCCTGCCACCTGACAGCGTCTGCAAGTAAATGGAGCAGTGAGCTCACATCTAACACGATGCAAGGTCTTTGAAGCGGTCCCCCAGAATAACACTCAGCACTGTGCTCAAGGGCTCTAGAGGGAGCAATAGGCTTGTAAACCACGGCCCCTGGGAGCCATTGAGAGGAACCGAGGGGGAGAGAAAATGAATCCCAAGTGACAACACGGTCACATGAAGCTGCTGTGYGCTGCTTTAGTCATCCCTAAGCCGTGTCACGACCAGACGGATCTGGGAGTGAGGAGGCATGCTTAAAATATGAGTGACTCCATGCGAATGTCAGAGCACAGGAAAACGGGAGACAGGGACGAGGACTCACAGGCGGGACAGACAGCCTAGCTGGTCTACAACTGTGCGGTGCGTGCACGTGCCTGCACGCGCTGCAAATGCTGGCAGACACGAGTGGGAAAGGAGGGCAGCCAGATTTTAGGGAAGACAGGTCACATCTTGATCCTGACACACTGCTTTAATCTGGGGTTTCTGAGGAAAAAAGATCATCCTCAGTTGAAGCTTTGTGCAAACGAAGACGGAATAAAAACGGAGTTAAGGCTGCAGAAGCTGACCCACATGGAGGGCAGGAAGAAGGGCAGGCCAGGAGAAGATGCGGATACACTTAGTACTTTTACATTCCTGGTCACAGATGTGCCATTAGGGGCGTTTTAGTTGGTTTTGTTTTTATCGTTACAAGTAAATTATTAGATAAAAACAAGAAAAAAGGGAAAGGAGCCAAGAATGSTTGTGCTGACAAGGACAAAATGTATGTATGGAAAAAATACTAAATGTAACACAAAAATACAACACAAATAATATTACAGACRTTTCTATGCTATTAGTGAGAGTTTCAAGACCAAGTAAGAATGACCATTATACTACATTTTTATATCCACTTTCTACATTTTAGTAATGTGCTTACTTTTATTAAATCATGCTAAATGATGGATTTTATATACCTTTACGATTTCTTACAACATACTCCTGGGTATCTGACAAAGTACATATTTCTACTGCATTTTAATAATGCCTGGCTATATCTCTAGGAAGGCTGTAACGCACTCACATATTCATTCTCAAATGTCAACTATTAACACAGAGGCTAAATGCCACCATCTTTATCATTTAAGCTGCGTAAAGCTTTGTTAGCTGAATAATCCAAATGTAATCAATAGGATGCGCAGGGCCAGCACTATTCGACCCTATGTCAGTTAGCTGCTGCTTGTGGTGTGAGTGAAGCATTTTTATAGTTCTTGCAACTGTAGGTCACATCTCAGAAACACTGCACAGGCTCACATTCTGTCCTCAGACGATAACTGTTTGCTACTGCCTTTGGTGACAGACCCACACGGAAAGAATATTACTCTGCCTGCTATGTTTGGTCTGGTGGGTATTTCATCAGAACAGAATTACAGCTAAAGTTAGAAGCGTTAAAAAAAAAAAAAAGAAAGACACCACCACCACCAAAAAAAAGCCTCATCACTTGCTTACCATTGGTACCACAGATACCACTTAATTTAAATAAAAATTTAAAAAGCGCTGTTATTAACCTCATGCTCTACCATGCTGTAAATTGTTTACAAGTTCTGACCACCACAGGACAACAGGCCAAAAATTAAACGTGAACAAGGGGGATGTTAGCAAAGGGGGGTCATTGCCCAAAGAAATGCGAGAAAAGTGCATGCAATCAGCTGCAAAGACAAATGATCTATCTGTACATTTATATGGATTCTTTGTGGGTGTAAGTGTGTATGTAAGATTTGAAATTCAGGAATTATACCTACAGATCTTCAGTTAGACCACATCAGTCCAGCATAAAGCTACACTCTTGAACATTTCTGTCAAGYCTCTTACTCCAGGAAGTTCTTATATCTGTGTTTACATAGCATTTACCTACCCAGAATGAAAAATTGATCCCAGGAAATCAATAGGTGCTTTGTTCTTGATTTATATGGGGCCAAGTTTTCATGCAAATGGCCAAATCCATGCAAATGCAAACTTACCCTCCTGCAAACCTGGTCCTGACTCTCAAGCGTCTAATCTGCTGCGCAGCAGGTTCTGGAGGAGCTGGAAGCCGCGTCGCTCTGTTTAGCTGAACCAGCCTCCCCGCTCAGGAGCTTACGGCTTCTCCCCTCTGCTTCCTTTCTGCTTCCCTGCAGCACTAACTACCCCGTGCTTAAACGAGACATGAACTTCCTTCTCTTCCTTTCCTCACCTGCTCAGCAAGCTTTTTTTTTTTTTTTTTTTTCCCRGCTAGCAAACCAAATGCTTCATTGAAAAGCAGCAAAGTTACCTGCTTTTCCTGTTGAGGATCTGCAGAACTGCAGGGTTAGAAGGCTGAGGTAAGGTTGCGTCTGGGGTGAAATCACTTTCAAGGYATTATTTTTGTGAAACATGCAACATTTAACCTAAGGCAACGCAGGATCTATATTAAGCAACCAAATTACATAACTGAAATTAAATAACATTAATAGAGACACTGCCAATCTAAGCAGGTACTGAAATCTAAATTTAGCTTAAAATCTTTATCAGGGTGTAAGGATTGGCCCTCACATTCTTCTAAAAATTGTCCTTGACGATCTTCTTATTCCACAGGTTAAAGGCAGAACCCTAAGCCCGCATGCCGTGGACATGGAATATTTACTCCCTCTGCCCCGCGACGCGCTACAACCACCGCACCCCTTTGTTCGGAAGAAGGGGAGCCGTGTTCCTCCCCACACCAGCACCAACGCAGGCATGCAGTATGCCACAAACGGGCCACCGTCAATGCAGGCGCCACGCCGATGTCTGAACGCTGCTTTTCAACCGTTWCGTGAGCAAATAACATCTTTACTGTTCGATCGGAGGCCCTCGGAAGGGTGATCCCACATTACAGRCCTAAGAATTGTCCTTATTCTCACGTGTTGTGCGAGCACTAGGCTCAGCTCACTAAAACTGTCACAGTTTTTCTCTCTTTTGTTTTTTTTTTTTGCTTAGTTGTTTACATTTTAATTTGATGGTGTTTTGTGTGCAGCCAGTTTCACTTCTGTGCTGGTGATGGGTTTCACTTCCCAGTCTGATGTGCTGTTATGATGATACCATCCACTGCCTTCCCCACTGATGCAGGGGCCTCTGTGCTAATCCCTTCCCGGGCAACCTGAAAATACCTATAAAAGTGCAGTGCTGCTGCTGGTCCATAGTTTGCCTGCACACAACTTGATGGTCCTTTTCTCCTCAAGAAATCTGAATTTGAAATGTACTGCCTCTAAATGTTGAAGTTTAAAGTGCTACCTACGTTGCATTGGCTTTGGTCTATTTCCTTCAGGTTCCTTCTCTCAGGTTAACAGCCTAGTGTTATTTTTCCCTCATGCAAATCCTGAGAAATGAGTCAATAGAGATGCTACCAGAGTGCGATTTTTTCAGTCTGGAGACAAAATTGTGGCAGTTCCGGAGCCGGAGGTTTTTAGGCGTGGGTGCTGTTTACTGGGAAGTGAGCTACAGCAAGAGAAAGGTAGGAGGACATCTCTTGTGGGAAAGGAAATAAATAAGCAAACTGAGAAGAAAAGGCGTAGGGTCAGGGACCAGGAAGGAGGTCTCGGAGGACAGGGTGAGCTACAATAGTTATTTTAGGGTGACACCCAGTATTTAACTTAGACATTAGACACTTTCGTACAGCAATGTCAACAGTCCTCAAACACGCAAAACCACCTGGAATCCCCCTAAATTTCTGTGTTGTCTATTTCACAAGACAGACTGTTTCAAGCAGTGGTAGGAACTTGGCTGGCAGGATCATTACTTACACTTCAGCATCCTTAGGTTTATGTATTATGTAAATACCTGCCTTTAGGYTTGGAGACGGATGTAGTATGTGTGGGTACCCCAGAGAAACAGGGTGCTGACAGTGAAACAAAAAAAATATTTTTCAGTCTTGTTCTGAAGGAGAGCCCAAGCGCTCCGTTTCAGCAGACTTTTTGAGTGGGATGCCTTCTTAGACTGAAAGCCGGAAGATCAAGTTTGTAAAATGAATTAAAGCCTTAAAAGACTGGGGTGGGAGGGAGAAGCCGGGAGAAGACCTCTTAATGGAAAAGCCAAACAGCCCTTAACTATAATTGGAGCTGCTGCAGTAACCACTATAAAATTCTTATGAACTTGGGTGGAGACAGTAATTACAGCACAGGAAGAACGAGATGCAATGGGGTGTCCAGGCTCTGCAGTGGAGTGGTAGGTAATATAAAGAAATAATGCTGTTTGAGTGTTAAAATTGAATGCTTATTGTTAAAACCTTATTAAGACTTGAGAAGCATATGCACCATTTATTCAAATCTACATGCCACAATGGAGTTGTTTTTTCCCCAAAGATGAGTCTGATGTAAATCTCTGACACTCCCGATGCATTAGCTGGCTAGCCCACACACCACATTAACTGGCTACCCCAAAAACTGAGTTTCTCCTTTCAAGCTGYGGCCTCCTACAAATCAGGGAATTTTTTTTTTTCTCTGTAGTACCATTATACTTAAAAATAAAATCTTTGTCTATGTGAGAGCTTGGGATATCTGTGAGTAAGTGTTCAGAAATGACTGCGTGTCCACCAAGTGCATCCAGCTCTAGGGCGGAACAAGCAAAAGCGCTTTCAGCAGAATGCTGTGTCACTGCTGAATAGTTCAGGGAAATAGGGAAACAGCAGCATGAACGTAAAGTGGAAGGGAGAGTTCAAAATGAAATGACTCAAATGCAAAGCTACCACCACCTTATAGAAAGTGCCTTGGGATGC
The DNA here is from genome assembly GCA_003342815.1 of Eudromia elegans. NCBI lineage: Eukaryota > Metazoa > Chordata > Aves > Tinamiformes > Tinamidae > Eudromia > Eudromia elegans. The sequence continues at coordinate 2,574,134 of PTEX01000037.1, forward strand.
CTAAACCTAATAATAGTCCTTAACCCAGCTATAAGACTTTATAATTTAAAATCATTAATAAGCATTTTGAGGTAGAAATTATCGCCCACAYTTTATAGGTGATGAGGCAGACATGAAAAGGTTAAGGCTCAGATCCACAAAAGGATTTAGCTACCTRGAGTGACATTCAGGTTCAATGTAAAGGCTTAAGTGTAAAATTACAACCCTCAACCCACCCTTTCAGGTGCTGCGGAGCAGCAGAAACCCTGGACATCTGCAAGCGCTCCGGCTCCCTGGAAGCCGGGAGCTCAGCCCCTGGGAAGGAGGAGCTCGGCACGGCGACCGCAGCCTTGGTGCGACCCTGACGGTCTCTCCCGCGGGATCTRGTCCGGGAGCATCGCGTACGGTACCCTCCCCTCCTGTGCTTGCCCKGAAGGTCCTTCCGGCAGAGGGGAGGCACCAGCCCTGAGCTTGCCCTGCTCGCGGGGCTGGCGGGCTGCGTGTGCGGGGACGGGGGCGCTTCTCCCTCCTCCCTCCTCCTGACTGCTTCTGTGTTTGAACCTGTGGTTTCTTCCCACCTCAAAGCCCTGTTCTCCTCCTTTCCCGAGGCGTGAGACACGAAGCACTCTGAGCAATGGGTGTTGGGTTTTGGTGGATCTTGCTCTGAAGCTCCTCACTTTTGTTTCTTGGGCATAGGAAATGCTCTTGGAGACCTATGCTTTGTTGAAGCCTCTCTCCCTGTTTTGTGAGCTGGTTTTTATAAGGTTTAGCCCCACTTGGCTACCTATCCAGCTGGATGCTGGCGTGCCTTAGTGTTTTGGTAGCTGGGAACAAAYGTGCTCCTTGCCATGCAGGGCAAAGACAATGATGACCTCTTGGCACGGCTCCAGGTATGAGGAACAAGGAGGAGTGGGGTGACAGGCTCCCTAAAAGAGCCATSAGCTGCTCTGAATGCAGCAGGCAAGGAGCACCTGCGCCATTTCAGCACCTTCCACCTTCAGCCACTTCCACCTGCAGAGAGCTAGAGCAGGGCAGTGACAAAAGGCAACCTGACTCGTCCCTTCTTCGGTAGCCAGCCAAGGGAGGGACCATGTGCAGGGACTGCTTATTCTGGGTTCATGTTCCTGGAGGAAGGACTCCTGTGCTGTCATTACGCTAATGCAAAGCGCATTGATTTCGGAGCCTGGAAGAGACCTAGGTCACTTGATGGATGTCCATGCAGTCACTGATGGGGGAGATAACGCTGCCATTAYGGCCCTGGCACTTGCCAAGTTCCACCAGAGACGACGTCCAGAYATAAAGCAACCCCTACATCCTCAAGTATGGCCACGGCTCTGCCGGCGCTGTGGCACACAAAGGCCAGCCTGCGGAAACCCCGCGGCCTCGCCAACGCGTTCCCTTCGGTTCCTCCCTAGCTGCAGGGAACTGATGCGCACAAGGACTGCTCCAGGCACCGCCCCGCTAAAGAGCTCTCGTGGCAGCCAGCCTTCCCAACAGCTGCTTCCCTCCTCCTCCTCCTCCTCCTCCTCCTCCTCCTCCTCCTCCTGCAGCCTTGCTAACCTCCACCCTCGCCGCCGCAGCGAGCCTGCTGCCTGCCAGCACAGGGCTAGCGATAACTTCCCAGCCTCGGAGGGGAAAAATGGGAAAGGGCGGAAGGAGTAAAAGGCACTTGCCGGCAGCACGCGTGGGGAAAAGCTCGTCCCGTCTTGCAAGGGCCAGGCCACAAACCTCAACGTGTGTGTGACAGACGGGCAGCGCCGCAGCGAAGGGAGCAAGGGGGTGGGAATTGCACAGTATGAAGGGGAAAGAAAAAATGGACTTTTTTTACTCTTTCTAAAAGACTTTGGGCAGGGAAGGGAGACTGGTTCACGCCAAGGCAAGTTTATGCACACGACTGTGCTGGAAAGGACCCCGCGGAGAGCGGCTGCGAGGCCCCGGCGGCCTGCAGCATCCTCACGTGTGCCGAGGCTGAGGGAGCCGACGAGCAGCGCTGCTCGCCCGCGCCCTGCGCGCGTGCCGGCCCAGCCCGGCAGCCGCGCTGCCCGTTAACCCCTGCCAGCGATTCTGCYGTGACTGCACATCAGCACTGGGGCTGTAAGGCAGGTACCAACGCACGCACGCAAACACAAATAAGCTGCTCGAGCAGCCCTCTGAAAGGGGACACACTGAAATAAAAAGCACGGCTAAATAAAAACAAAGAAAAAAAAAAAAAAAGGCTGAAAGGCAAACGGATTGCTTGAAACTATGTAACCTCTTCATCTAGYGCAGCACTTTGTTTTCTCTAAGCTGTATCTTGGTAAACCCAGCTCCTTTTATCATCATAAAAAACAAGAATACGCTCAGAGGACAGCGGCTGTCTCATCCTCAGCGTTATCCCAAGTTTAAAAAAAAAATGTACAAGCGCAGCTCTGCACAACCAAAAAATAGATTTATTGTTATTGGAATGAGGGCAGTGGTTCAGCACTTGGCATGATCACTGTTTACAGCAGTAATGCTCCCGGAGACAGGAAGTTCTAAAAATCACTCTGCCATTATTTTTCTCCTGTTGACGCTTTCTGATTGAGAGTTCTTTTGCCCAGACCAAATTTTAAGCAACGCAACAGAGTGTTTGTGAGCTGGCGAGCGGAGCCACCCTCATGCTCGGCCTCACCGACCACATGATGTTTTCGATTCGAATATCCTCCCTGAGCTGCACCATATACTTTCTCACACAATCAGCAATTCATACCGGAATGACTGCACGTATCAAGCGTGTACTGAAGACAACTTGGACTGTGCTGCCGTAACAAGAAAGTCTCCTCGGCTTCCCCTCCTCCAGCCGGAGCGTCTCCGCCGGAGGCTCCACGGAGACAGAGGCGTCGTTTAACGGGCTTCGTGCGCTCATCCATCTCGTGACGGGCCGCGCCACCTGACCCGGAACGCGCGTCGCAGCATCTGCACCGCGGCGAGGAACTGTCCGGTCGGACTCCTCCTCGGCTGCTCGGTCTAACAGAGCGATCTTAACAAAACGAACGACAGCAGGAGGCAASTCGCTTCAAAGCAAAGCTACCACGGCCTCTCTCTACCAGGGAAAACCCGTGCCGCGGCAGCGGTAGCGGCTGACCCCAAACTGCGGCCGGTTTTGTCACCAACCCGCCCAGCTGACCTCCCTCTGCTACTMCTGCAGTTTATCCATCGCACATACAAACAAGCACGTCCTTTTATACCACAACACTGTGTCCTGCACTGATTCTTGCCTTTCTTCTGACTTCAGACTCATCTGGAAAACCTGGTGACCTGGTATTTAATTATCCTACACTGTGTCCCTTGAAGCATTCCACTAGGAATTCCATCCGGATGGGGACCGAGGCGGTTGTTTAACACGGGTTTTAAGACTCGGTTGCATAGTGTTCTCCACTGCTTTGTACATACTTTTATGATTTTGAATGTGTTTAAATAAAAACAAAACAAATTTTAACAGAGTGCTTAAATAATGCAACCACAAACCGAAGCTACACAGAAAGAGCAATGTTCTGACATCAGAAAACCAATAAAAATAATTGGACTTAGAATCTAAGCCAATAATTTCTTGTGTCTGGAGTATTTTTGAGACTCCAGCTTAAACTGATTTTTTTTCCTCCAAGCTATAAGCAGAAGGAAGATTTCTGAAGGCAGAAACTTCTAATCGTGCTCAGTAATATCTCTTCAGCGTTCTCCTAGCAGGTACTCCTGCGAAACAAGAGCATTCCTTTGGCTCTAGAGCAATCCAAAACTACTGGGAAATTTATCCACACGAGTCCGATCCTGATAGCTGGTATGTATGCTTTATTGCTAGGCCTTTCCAAAATGCAGTTTTTTAAAAGACCTTGTTGGAAAGCTATAGCTGCAGCATAAAGCTCCAGCTAGAGAWTACAGTTTTAGTTTGAGACCGTCTGTAGTATGTCAAGACATTTCCACACTACCTGCTATTATGATAACCTATTAACAATGATTTTCATTTGGAAACCATGTTTCTTTGTTGGAGGTTTTTCTTTTTTTTTTCTTTTTTATGTTTAATTCTACAATGAAGATAGTTACTGGGATTAATGATTCCATCAGGAAAATATGTAACGATTCCCGAGCCATGAAGCTTTTCCTCTCCAAAATAACTATTTACGTTTAATTTTATCCAATGAACTTCTATAGTGTCAGTCCTTTTGCATCAGATTGATTTCATCATAGTAACCTCAACTGGTTCATTATACATTATGAAAACAGAGTACTCTGCATTAGTAGCATTTCTAAGTCTGAAATGTTTATGAATGGAGGGAGAAAAACAAAAGATTGTGTTTTTTTTTTTAATCAGGTAATCAAGCAAGCGGAGCTGAGAATAGCTGAAGTTTTAAACTACATTTTTCTTTCAGAAATTACTTACTTGGGCTTACAAGCCAGACGGGCAGGTTTTCCCAGTAGCATTCTCAAACTAGGGTGAGGAATAGTAATCCTGGACCCCAGCCAATTCCAATGTAAATCTGTTTTGTTCAGGAAAGTGAGCCAAATTGCCTTTATACAACATCGYGCTGTTTGGGGAGACCTGCGACATTCTCAGCCCCCATTCTTGGTGTCAGGAAAATAAAAGTGCTCTGTTRAATTCTAAACTACAGGCGCAGCCAGAGCGATACAGGCCAAGCRCGCACTATTAAATACGAAGTGAACGCCGAGATGCGGCTCAGTCCTTTGGTTAAGTTCACACGTTTTGGTGTTTCAGCGTACGTGCAGATGTCTTGATAAACACACACRGGCCGATCCATGAATGGGGCGAACGGGGGTAACTCCCGCAGTCAGTGCACAACCACCACGGAGGGAATGGGGGCAGGAGTCCCACACAAGAGCGCCTGAAACAACTCGCAGGTTGCGCTACCTTGGCASATCACATTCGAAACATACAGAGGACAACTAAAACTGTTTGTAAAAATGTCAGGAATTACAACATCTTGCTCTTTTAAAAGAGAGAGAAGTGGTTTGCCAACAATTCTGTGGGACTTTCAAGGGGAATTTTTATGCCTAAGTGATAACGGACAGGTAATAGAAGGAAGTGAAGCACAAACTAGAAACGCCAGCACGGGTTCAGACCATTTCTTTTTCCTTAMTAGTGATTTTAAATCTGTCAAGGTACACAGATAGCGTCCACTCTGACTGTGACTGATGTGAGCCCTCAGTCACTACTCACAGAATCCTACTGGCATCGCACTATCACTGGTGGCAACTAGACTTACTCAAACTCAAATATTACACGGCAAACRAAGTTTCAGTTAATTTTCCTCTAGYGAAGTATCAAAGGAAGCAATGCCCTTTGATGCAGCTACCTTACGCTGTAGGCTTTCTACAAATTCAGCAGAACAGCACCTAGGAAATCTTGTGCCGAATGCAAACAATCCACACCTTTGGAAAACAACCCCTTGTTGGAGGAGTAAACAAAAGCATACATTAGTCACCCACGCCAAAGATGGGCAACCAATGGCCTTTATGAAACGCAACCTCGAAGACTGACTAATAGCATGCAGTGTTCCCACACCGCTGTATCGCCTAAATGGCCACAAAAAGCTGAATATGGTACAACGCTCACAGGGGCACAGTCACACCGGCTACCAGCAGCGGAGCAAGGGGCTAAATGACGCACTCAGGAAAGCTTTTCTGCACGAACAGCGACTGCTCTCTCTCTCGGCCACTGAATTCTGACCTCGAAAATCACACAGTTCACTGTTATGATTTCTAGCTTCGCTGCCATGGCCAGGAACTGAACTACAGGTTTGTTTTTATTAGCTTCTCAGCCACTTTGCCAGCTATTCATTTGAATCTTCTAAACAGTCATCTCTGAATCATAATGCAAATTCCATTTACTGAAAAGGTGGAACCTTTAATATAACAAATGAACATGTTTAATGACTGATACTTTTAGACATTACAGCATCTCTCATGTTTTCAGTAAATGGATATAATTTTCTCTGCATTACCCTATTATTATTCTTTGCTGGCATTACAAAGCTACATTCTCAGCTGCGGGTGTTTTCCACCAAGAGCATTTTGAAGGCAGCAGCCCAAACAACACAATTTAAAAGACATCTCCCTCTGCATCCTAAGCTAAAAATGCTTCAGGATACTGAGGGGTTGGATGGGCATTTTGTATGTAAAATGTTTTTATTGCTTGCATCTTTGTTTCGCCGAGGCCRTGTTCTTTTATGACTGCAGACTGTGCTTACATTAGAATACACCTCCAAACGCATTTCACCTCAGAAGCAAGGAAGAGCTATCACATCTCTTCAGGGTAACTTCCTCAGCCCAAAGCCTGACCCTCCTGCCATTCGAAAGGGCAGATTTTGAGAGGGCGAGTGGAAGCGGCTCGCCTGTGCCGTTCTCCTGCAGCACCGTCCTGACGGTGCTTGGGAGGGYCTGCGGGGTCACGCGGGCCAGCGCCACCAGGAGAGGGCTCGGACACCCCACGAGCACCCACATGGTGGGGATGGAAGGGGAAACGAGGGGGAAAGTCACCCAGCRCCAGGGTATTCAGTCAGTTCCAGGAGACAGCAGCACATAACTTGTAATACAGGTGTAGTAAAAGAGAACCTGTTTAAGTGCAGCAGATGACTATCGTTCTGATTTGTGAACGGTACAACACTGCATTGTCCTTAAGTAACAATGCCGTACTCAGAAAAACGTAATGTTATGTTCCGATTTTATTTGATGATATGAACTAAACAAAGGAAATATACCTAAGAAAATATCACATGAAGCCACACAAAAGATGTGGCACTCTTCATTCTTGACCTTAAAATGGAAAGGCCGTTGGAAAGGCTTTTTGTAAGCCGCAGTTGACCACATTGTCTTCTCTAGGTTTGATCTAACAACCCTGACCCATGCAAAGTGACTCCACTCACAGGAGTAAGGAGAGTCACGTAAGAGAAGTGCTGAAAATAATCTTGTAATAGAAAAGCAGATATGATTGCTCAGACCTTACGGATTTTAAGATGATGGGGTTCAGCCAAGGACTGAAGYTACTATGGGTTTTGCCATTGATTTTACAGGTTTTTGGGTTAAGGTTTGCACACAGTTCACCCGCAGGACACCCACATAGTACGTGAGAGCTACTGTTTGCAGTTTTCTGGCAACATTTGTGCATAGCTACACTCAGGGTTTTGTCTCTTTTTTGTTGCTTACAMTAATAAAGCCTTTTAATTTGTACTAATAATTAATAGTTATTAGGAGCGACAGAGAGTCAGATATTAAGCTCATCTACTCTACTCTATTCCATACAGCCTGCAGTGCTGCATTAAATAATATGCCTGTTGTTGCACTTCTAGCTGAGAGAAAGGAAGGTCAGAAAAAAAGTCCCCTGCATCTCCAGAGGGTCATGATGAAGTCTGAAGTTTCTTAGATCTTCTGGGAATTGTTTGCATTTTTAGGTTGACTCATTTTGCTACAGAGATTGCTTTTTGCAGAGAGTGCCATCACGCTGCAAGCCCTGAGATGGTCACAATTCATTCTTCATACAATCGGGGGAATCCATATTTTAAATCGAATAAAAGAAGAAAATATATCATTTGAACTTAAATGTGCTGTTCTAAAGCTSCAGAGAGCAGCTTCTCTGACTTCTGGAGTCACAGGCAGTCTTACCATCTTTGGGAATGCTTTTAAAATGAGACCCTACCATTTAAAAATTTAAGTAACACAGGCAATGGGCTAGAAAAACCAAACAAGACAAACAAACAAAAAACCCAAAACAACAACAACAACAAAAACACACAGCAGATTCTCTATCTTCAGAATTGACAGATTTTTCTATATTCTCTGCTGCAGAAMACTTGCTATAGTCTGCGTTCAAATTCCACGCTACTAAAACTTTGCGTTACCAGTAAGYATGACCAAGCTGTAGCTGTGAACAAAGACCTACCTCTTCCGCTTCTTCCCACAAATCTGAGGTCGTTGAACCTTGCGACTTGGTTTTTCATGGCAGCCGTCGCATTTCGGAGTTCTGCAGAGTAGTTTTCATCGTTCCCAGCCATTACTGTCACCAGCGTCCCGTCGGGCACATCTCCTAAGGCCACCACCTGAGAAATCAAAGAGCGCAATCCTCAGCTTCCTTCCGCGACGTTTATTTTCGGGATGCAGAACAGCAGCAAGGGACACGATAAAATAGGTAAAAGCAGCAAGAACAAAGACATGCATAGACTAAAAAGCTATTTAGTGAAAACAGGAAGCTTTTCCATTACCAGTTTGCAGATCTAGGGACAAATTCTTACATTGATGTATATCTGAAATACAAAGTATAATGTGCACCTTGGCATGAAAAATACATGTAACAAGCTTTCCAATATACACTGTTTCAAGGGGAAACAGTGAAATGAACCGATTTCACTCTCATTTTTGTCAGTAGCATTGCTTTTGACCTACATCGAAGTCAGTACAATTTATTTTCTTGAGAAAATAATGAGAAAACAAAAATAATTCCATTGTCTCATGGACACAGAGGGTTGAATTCCCCTCAGCTGTACTATTTCTCTATTTTTTTTCATATGTAGAATATATATGTAGAATAAGTCTAGGGAAAAGCAGGCCTTGACCCTGTGTTTAATCATGACCTACTGTATTTCTTTTTCCCTTTAGGAGCAAGAAAGGGAAACATTGACTTATAACCTCACTCTYGACCTGACAGATGGAAACTGCAACCTGAACTAATGAAACCTGCAATAGCTCACAGGTTTTCACCTAAATGCCTAAAGGTTTGCAGTGGAGGTCCTCAGTGCTGATATATACAAAACAAATATTTAGGAATACAGGATTTAGGAATACAGGATTTTTCACATGATGTGTTGAGAGATATGTAGACTTCTAACCTTAATTTTCTGACTTGTACCTGCAATATTCGCTTAAAATAATAAGAATTCAATTTTATCTTAACTTTTTGTGTAGGACTGAATTCAGGTCTCGAAACAATTTTGCCCTGCTATAACTGAACTCGGTGTTCGGTGTTGCTCTTGATTTACTCTGGCAAAACAAGAGCTTGAACTTGGTCCTCCGTTACACTTTTTTAGATCCTGTTTTTGCTAAGATGTTCCCCTCAAATTAAGTCTGCAGCAGCGTCCTTAAGACTACTACCACAAAAAATGTTTTAAAAAATCTTATTTTTATTTCCTCTTTTACGTATTTTAAGAGGAAGTAGTCCTGCATCGTTTCATCTGAGCTACGGCTTGGTATTTTTCCTTCCCCTTAGCATTTTCTAGTTTATGCCCATATAGTTATAACTGGCTCAGACTTGTCACAGTCCCAGTCTCATTTCTGTTAGTTTCTAATCACGCTGTTCTTTCCAAACAAGAACAGCAGCTCCTTCCCTTAATCTGTTTCTGATGCTTATTTCCCAGTCATAACTATTGCGCAGASTGTCACAGAGGTCTCCATCTCAAGCATTTCACAGTCGCTCCTTCGGTTCTCACTTCAGTGCTCTCCCATTTGTCACTTCTAACCCCTATTTTCACTTCCACATACGAACTTAAAATCACTGTGTCAAAATTCCCTCTGTACGAATATATTTCAACTTCCTCTTTCCCATTCCGGTAGCCCACGCTTTGGGTTTTTTTCTTTTTTTTTGTTCTCCTATATGTGCTATAATGTGTTTCTGTGGTGGCCTGTTCTGTGCTCAGCCTTGTGCTTTTCGATATCCCCCCGATCTGGGCATTGGACAGTCCTTGCTCAAAACGCTTCCTCTGCAAAGTTCTCTCCTGCCCGCACGTCGCGTAGCCAAGTGCAGCGTCCCGCTACAGGAGCCGCCGCGACCCCGATGCACTTACCCGGGTCTTCCAAAGCCATCAGAAAACCTCAAACCAAGCACGTTTTTTAAAGGGGAAGGGGAAAATTYGGGCATTGCCCCGACTCCCTCCATGATGTGAATACTTGTATGTTTGCTTAAGGAAACCTACACTAGCATTTCATGGGATGAAAAACCCTCGTGAATTCAGGGTCAGCCGTCCCTTATAGGACAAGTATTATTTAAAATAATCTGATTTATGCTGCAGGCAACTGCAGTGATAAGAAACACGAAGAAAATATTAGAAACAAGCATGAAAAAAAATCGCACAGTACAGAAAAGAAACTAGAGTTAAAAGTCACAAACAAGAGAAACAGAAATACAAATATTTACATTAGAGAAAAGACTAAACAGATAAGTTGGGGCTTGCTGACTGGAGATATCTAGCACTTTGCTTTACTGTTTACCTCTTAAAAATACATCTCCAGAGAAGCGGAAAGAATATCAGAGTTGTAATGCTGCTGTGTATCTAAATTACCTGTTTCTGGGGCATCACTCAAACAAAAATGGACTTTTAAATYAAGATTTAGATTATTTCCTAACAGCGTTCAGATAATGAATATAGATGGCAGCTTAATAGAGCTACTATGCATTTTTCCCTATTTATCATAATCATTCTTTATTTTAGGAAAAGAAAGTAATGAATAAAAGCGGTGCTTCTGGTTTGAAATAATATTCTGATCCTCAGGATTARATATAAATGAATATTTTTATATGGAAATATGAAAAACAAATTCTCTCTCTTATTGATGCAGTTGATGGCAGAAAATACTTAATAAAAATCAGGGTTTTAATTGGTTTTTTTTTGTCAGATGAGAATAAGACAGTGGCAAGGATTTGAACCGAATTTTCCTGTGAAAGATCTTTCTTTTGTGAAAGACCTAAACTGTATGGAGAATTACATGGAGAAATGCGACTTTAAAGGGCTCTTGATAAGCACCAAGGGTTTAGCGCGAAACGAATGGAATCGTTTCGTAGGTGGCAAAACACTGCGGGGCTCGTTCGCTTCGCAGCAGCCCACGGTGCGTGTCGGCAAGCAGGTGCCTCGCCACCTACTACTCAAAAAAAAAACAGAAGAAAAAAAGGGAAAAAAAAAAAAAAAGRGGGGAAATACAAAGCGGTATTCCTGCGATTTCGCAAGGAAACCTCTCCCAGGGCTTGGGGGTGCTGGTTCTCTCTTGGGTGTTCGGGTGCACCAGCGGCACTGCTGCCGCGGCCGCGTTTGGGATGGGGCGGGCGGGAGCCCCTCCGCGGGCTCCTGGCGGCGCCCGGGGGGACCCGGGCGGCCGGGGGGCGCCGCGCGGGTGACACTGCGACCACCAGGCGACACGCGGGGACACGTGCGCGCGAACGGGCGGGCTGCGCAGCCTTGATAAAACTTTTCGCCCTCGAGCCGCCTTCTCGGCGGCACCTCCCGAGGCGGTGGGCGAGCGACACCGACCGCCCCGTCCCTCTCGTTCGGGTTTGGTTTTATTTTGTTTGTTTTTTGGTTGGTTTGTGGATTTTTTTTTTGCCTCCCCTCGAATGGTACCAAGAGGAACCGGGGCTGCTCTCGGCTCCGGGCTGGTCGGGGGCTGGCGGTGCCGCTGGGGCAGTCGCCGTCCTAGGAGCGCGGCGAGCTCAGGCGCGGGTAAATACCCGCTCGGAAGCGGCAGGAAATAACAATAGTAGTAGTAATAATAATAAAACAGCAGCGAACTCGGGGAGTTATCGATAGGGCAAGGAAATAAAGGAGAACACGCGAGGCGGGGAGGGCAGCGGGCAGGACGCGAGGAGGCAGCGGGCAGGACGGGCAGCGCGAAGCGGGGCTCGTCGGGGCGGCTGTGCCGGGGCTCGCAGGGGAGCGGGCGGGCCGGGACGCGCGGCAAGGGGCGCGGGAGCGGGCCGGGGGCAGAGCGGGGGAGCCGCGCGGCGCCGCGCACCTACCTTGAAGGCGATGGGCAGCGTCTTGTTGCAGCGCCAGTGCGTGGGCAGCACGGAGCAGAGGAAGTTGGGGCTGTCGGTGCGCACCAGCTCGCCGGGGTGGTCGGCCAGCACCTCCACCATGCTGCGGTCGGCGGCGCGCAGCTTGGCGGCCAGGGCGCCGCCGTGCTCGGCGCCGGGCAGCGGCAGCGTCTCGCTCATCTTGGCGGGGCTCAGCGCGGCGGAGGGCGGCGTGAAGCGGCGGCTCGTGCCCGCATCTACGGGGATACGCATCACAACGGGGCCCGGGGGCGCGCGGGCGGCGCATACGCGGGCGCTCCTGCTCGCCGGGGCCCCGCGCCGCGCTGCGCTGCGCTCCGCTCGGCGCTGCTCGGCTTCCTGGGGCCGGCTTAATCCAGGCAGCGGGGCAGGCCTCCGGGCGGCCTGTCAGCGCGGCATGCCGGCCTTTGGGCTACCCGCGGCAAGAGCGAAACGGAGTAACGATAACAACGCGCGCACGCGGCTCCCCGCGCGGCGCGGCGCGGCGCGGCGCGGAGCGGGGCGGGCACGCGGCGCGCCCAGGGACGCGTGCGGAAAGCCCGCGCTTCCCAGCGGCTTCCTGGCGGGCGCTCGCGCCAAAGGGCCCCGAAGGAGGCGAAATGCACCGGCGTCTTCCGCCGCAGGCAAAACAAAATACAAAAGAAAAGATAGCAATAATAATAATAATAATAATAATAATAATGAAAAAGTTCGTAAAAGACGGTGAAATTCGGGCTCTTCCGAGGCGGCGGTACGTGCGCTAGATTTGCTGACCAAAGGTCAGCCGGCTACAGCTATATATATATATATATATATATGTCCGTGCGCACACACGCGCGCACACACAGATATATACTGTGCTTCATAAAATATTTACAGTATAATCTATAGAGAATTTAAACACAACAGGAATCCATTAATGTTCTCTGAAAGATTTCTTTTCTTTTAAAGCAGCCTGGAAAGTCAGCTTCAGTAGTTTGGTGTGCGTTGCGCCAAGAGCACTCATGTCACGACCTCTTTCTTTTTTTTCTCTCCTTTTTTTTTTTTTCCCCGGCAATGCTCGCGTACACACGCACCCCAGAACTCAGTGCATGGCATTCAAGCTTTGGAATAATCTAGGTCCGCGCTCGTCTTTGGGCTCGCGCCCCTCGCCCGCCTGCAGAGAGGCGGCCGCCGATCAGCAGCAGCAGCAGCAGCAGCAGCAGCAGCAGCAGCAGCAGCAGCTCTGAGGTCCGCGTCTGAGAACTTGGGTTTGGGGATGTTGGTTAAATTGCGGGTTCTCCCTGTGGTTTGGTGTGTGCAACAGCGCTCTCTCTCTCCCACTCACGTTCTCCTCAGCAGGCAAACCAACAGTCTGCAACAACTTCGCAACTCATTGCCAATTTCTTTTTTCTYTTTTTTTTCAGTATCTGAGGCAGTCTTCCTCTAACTCGGCCACAGGAACCGGCTGCTTAACAATATTTTAACCACAGCAGGTGGAAGGCTGCTTTCGGAAGCATGGCTTGTCTCTATTTTTTTTTTTTTTTTGCGTCGCCTCAGGTCAACGGGATCGGTACGGAATGCCGGCAAGGAGCGCCCACGCACACAGAGCAAAATCAAAACCAACCAACAACGAAGACAAAAAAAGGAAAAAGGAAAAAAACCCAGAGGTTTTAAAGGCGCTAGTTTTGAATGGCTTGAAAACTTTCTTTCCGAAAAATAAAAAGGAAAAGAAAAA
>PTEX01000037.1:2588694-2654968 GCA_003342815.1 Eudromia elegans
CCCCGCGCTGCCCGTGGCCCGCGTGACGCGGCCCGTGCGGAGCCGTCGCAGGGTGGGAGCCGCGCGGGGTCGGTTTGCTGTGCACGGAGGACCAGGCTCTGCAGCGCCGCGCGGGTGTCATAAACGGCGGCTTTACAACCATGCGGGGCAGATCAGTAGCTGATAGCGTTTTACAGGCGTTGTAAGAGATAAGAGGGGTTATTTTAGTGATGTACATACATCCATGCACAGCGCCCAAAATGAGCGTTGAGTATTTGCGCTCCCTTTCCCACTTTCTTTCCTCAATTCCTCCCRTTTTTTGCCGAGAACTCGAAAGTATTTCATATTTAAACCAAGGAATATGTTGAACAGGATTTTACTTACAACTTTTCTTTCTTTACTTCTTAATCCAAATTCCTTAGTATAAATACAAAACAAACCCGATTTATTGCACAGGCAGAAGGATACAAATGCCATAATTTAATGGAAAGAAAAATACTACACAACTACAGTTTCCTCTAACTTCTAGTGGCATTACCAGCCCYACAATGAGGAACATTAAACTAAAGGTTACAGTACTTTTTTTTTAAAAAAAAAAAAACTATGCAGAAACTTGTGAGCTTTTATGAAGGGGAGTTAAGGAGTTAGGTAAGAGCAGGATGGATAGAAGAAATATCTCAGAAAATATCTCATTGAGAATAACTTGATACAGACCAAGCAAGGCATTTTCATACTTAGTAATACTATTCCCTTTTTTTGTTGTTGTGATTAAATCAATCGTCTCCTTTATAATTTCATTTTTGCATGCAAGAAAAGGAACCCTCATTGGAATTTATTGACGCCTTACTGCATCCAGCGCAAATACTCTGGAAGGAATTAATGAATTAAGCACCTCGGAGGAATCCTAGCAAGGAGGAGGAATAGCAAAACAATGCTGAAAATTTACAAGTGAGTACTTCTCACGTGGCAAGTTATTGCAGCTTTCCTAATGCTAAGAGCCGCACTCGGACACTTGTCTTTTTGACAYGGATCTCTTTGAAGCGGGACTCACGATTCCTATTACCAGTTCTCGTGCAGCACTCTTTACRTTTGAATTTTGACATCAGTTTATTACAGCACTAAACAAACCACAACTGAGTCTCTATCAGCCATGCTGTGCTCCTGTCGTGCAGGATTACYGGACCACAAAGCGCAGAGCTTTTTTACATAACAGAGTTAAGCAAAAGCTTTGGAAATATGAGAGAGGGAGCAACAGTTTCGGGATGAATTTTAAACAGCCTAAATTGCAAGGGGAGAGTCAGTGCCTGAACACGGGGCAAATCAGCACTGCACGTGCACAYGCTGCCTGGCAGAACGGGCAGAGATGGGCCCTGCTTGGAAACGGTTTGGATTTGTGTGGCAGCAGGGAAAAAACGCTCAAAAAAAAGGAGAAAGCAGAACTTTGTGTTAAAGGGGAAAATAGGCAGACCTTAAGAGAACTGGCATGATATGGAGCTAAAAGAGCTCGCTGCAGACACRGGTCTCGCTGGCACTGGGGAACGAGCCCGGCCTCACAGAGCAGCATCGCTGCTGAGCACACCCGGGCTCTCTTCAGGGAGTGCAGTTAAGCACTGGGGCTTAACCACTGGGTCACCCCCATCTCTCACGSCTGAATTTATTCACTATATGCATTAAGGACCTCTTGAAGATGCTCAGAATCGGGTGAGTGCCCCTTGCTTCTGCTAGCGATGAATCAGTAAGTTAATGCCTGTGAATCACATCTGTGGGATCAGGCTTTTAGGTTSCCCCTGCAAGTACTGATGCAAGTACCTCCATTACCGTCAGGGGTAATCCTCATGACTTGCCTAAAAACCAGCTGCTGCGGGGTGAGATATACCAAATTTTCTTTTGTGTTGCTGGACTGATGAAACACGGCCCAGGGAAGAGCAGCATCCTGTAACTACGTGGGCAAGACCCTCCTTGCTCTCCGCAGCGCTCTCACACACCATGAAATGGGGATGTTTCATCCCAGCACACGAAGGCACTGAGATGTGTGATGACTAGCGTAATGTACAGAGGGGAAACCGGGCTCGATGGCCTCCGCAGGTGCGCGGTGTGTAACTTCCATGGATTTCAGGGAGGAGGAAGCGCCTCGGCCCCTCCAGGGATCCTCTCTGATCTGGTAACGGATGCCTGGCTACCTGCGCTGCCAGAGGGGAGGCTGCCGCAGAGAGTTGTGGCGAAGGATGAAATTGCACACATTCCCTCAGTGACTCCGGTCATCTAATCACTTTGTGACCCACGTTCACCACTGGAAAAGCTCCCCGGGATTCTTCCTGCTTTTATGGGATGTCCAGGTAATGCGAGTGGTCAAGAGCCTGCCTTATTCTTCCGGAGCACAAGCTGGGAGCCTTTTTCTTTTTAAGTTCGGAGGAGCCACGGCCCGCCCGGGCTCCTTTTGTGCACCTATCATGGGTGCGTGTCAGTGGGCAGGCGTGCAGCGTGCGACTGCTGCTGGCTCCCAGAGCCGAGGGCTGCAGGCACAGGCAAGGGATGTCCCCTCTCCCCAGCGGCTTCCCGAGCAGCGCCCTGGTGTGGCCCCAGAAACACTCCCGGGAATGCTGCCGACAAGGCAGTTCTGCTCCTTGATCTTACCCGGCTGCCGATAAATCTGCGAGTAGGAGTGGGAAACTGTGTTAAGGTTTCCAGTGCAAAAGGAGCTGTTGGTGGTTCGTCTTGCATACGCGCCGCATACCTGCGGACTAGACATGAGAAATACTCCATGGTAGGACGCAACCCATCTGCCTCCTCCCAAGTGAAAGCTGATTGCTGGGTGAAATGCAGACAGATAAACAGAGAGAGGCTTTTCCTGGGGGGCAGAAGTGGGCTGGGGGCATGTCTAGAGACGAGGGAACAACTGAGCTAATCTTCCCAGCGCTGCAGTCCTAGAGAGAGCAGCGGGTTTGGTCCCGGCCACGATGTTATTGGCTATATATCAGTGGATGAGAGAGATTACAGAGAAGGGCAACTGCAGTGATTAAAGGTCTGGAAGGAACTACCTATAAGGAAAGATTAAAGGAATTAAATACATACATATAATTTGGGCAAAAGGGAAGCCAAGGGGACAGCATGACTGCGGTTTACAAGTACATGAAAGACAACTATAAAGAGGAAGGGGAGGAACTGTTTTCATTAGTTAAAAAATGATAAGACAAGAAATAACAGATGCCAACTGAAGTAAAACGAGTTCAGCTTTAAGAGCAGGGGCAACGTTGATTGTAAGATCAAATAGGTAGGAGAATACGCTCCCAGGGAAGCTGCAGAATCAACATCGCTTGAACTCTTCAAGTCAGAGCTTGACAAGCACCTTGAAGGGGAAAGTTTAAGAAATAGTAGAAGCAAAGCCAAAAAGCACGGGATGTACTGCGTGACCTAGAAGCCCAAATCATTTTGAGACCATTCTGGAGAGCTTTTAAAAACAAACGCATACAAATATTCAAAGCTCTTGGATGATTTCTCTCTCTGCACAGCACAAAATTAAAAGGAGGTGGGAGAAAAGGCTAAGTGTGGAAAATTAGTCACTTAATATGATTGCACTGTAGCTAATCCCTACAGGAGAAGCCAATTACCTGAAATACTTGGGAGTACGGGGTGGAGAGAGGAATGGAAATTGTTGAAAAGCTGCCATCTGGTATAAGTACTTGCTGGTTTGGAGACTTAAAAAATACACATTGTGCGCCATTATAGTATGCTCATTACATGCCTAGATTAATGCAGATAACATCACCCACACCTACTATTTTCTGTGGCATTCTATATACTCGGGTTCACATCGTAACAACCTCCAGCACTGATTGTAATATTTGGGCTTTTGATCTTCTGCTCCGGCAGAAGCAGTGCAGATGGCTAGTACCAGAAATGGGGAGGAGGCAGGAATCCAGCTCCCTTTTGTTCCAGGACATTCAGAGGGAGCTTTAAATCTACCTGCCCCCCTGGCTGGCAGGAAGTGGCTCTGGCGTACAGAGGATTCTCCAAATGGCACAGAGTTAATATAACTATTTTATTCCGTCCTTCAGCACCTCTGAGGGCACGGCCATGCCGGGGGAGAAGATACTGTGGCTGTGCTGCAGCTCAGCTGGCAGAACAGCCCTGAGTGCTCCAGACACCTCATCTATACTGGAAAAGCCCTTATGGTATCTTGGTTTGTGCTAGAAGGTGTACACGCTCACTGTGCTTTACTCCTGACCTGGGAAGCTCCAGTGCATCATCTGTGGGCTCTCTATGCAGAGCCTGGGCTCTGCCAGGAAAGATGTCGGTTACAGGGAAGTTGTATGGCATAAATATCATATTCCAGTAAAAAAATGTGGATTATCAAAACTTCATACAAAAGCCTAAATCACTATAAGCTTTGCCCAATTGAAATCTGGAGGAAAAAAAAAAAAAAAAAGCTTTTACACCCGCAAGGGACATCCCTAGTCCCACTGACTGTAGCAGAGCTTAGGTCATTCCCTTGGTCATTCCCCTCAGCAAGATGTGGAGATGCAGTGAAGGACTGCGTGTTTTGATGCTAATGAAAAGGAGCTAGTGACACTTTAAGGGAGAGGAAGAATTGTGGTTTCCAAAGGAGGACCCCTCCCTCCCAAGTTTGCCAGCAGGAAAGCTGTAAAATTGCAACACCTTGACTTTGGAGTGGAGTTAAAAGCTAGGAAAAATAAGAATGCTAACTGTTTGTATTTCCTCCTTTCTATATTACTTTCACCATGTAGAATCTGCGACAGACCAGAATGAAGAAGCAGGTGGTCACCAAGAAAACAGCAGGACTATTCCCAATATTACATTTGTGATACTTGTGACTGTGGATGACACACAGTTAGTCATTTGGGGAAGGAATGGCTTCCCTTCTCCTCTCTCCATCTCTCCCTTTTCCCCATTGCCAGAGCCCCCCCAGTGAGGGATGACAGGGYAAATGCTGGTAGCTTCTTCTTTCCTTGTCCACATGGGAGAGCTCCACACAGTGAGTTTGTGCAGCATTTCCTTCCCAGCAGTTAGTTACCTGGTGAGGCGGCTGCAAGGACTGGGATCTCTTTCCCAGGAAAGTCATAGAGGGGCCTTACTGAGAGGCTGTTGCAACTTGAGCTTCTGTTATAATTTGGCTGGATGAAAGAGAAACTGCCATTCAGTCTTTAATTTGTTTTGCTCCCTTAAAGATGGCAGCAAGTGGTGTGAAAGAGATGCAGCTTCCTTTGATATCTTTGCAGCCCTCTGGGAAACACAGGTAAGAACCTTGACACGTGAACCTTCGCACTAATTACACTTAACCCGATGAGAGATGGATGTTCAGCGGGACAGACATCACCATCTGAGGCGGAGAGAGCCCCCTTACCCCGCAGCTAATAGCAAATTACTTCCAGCATGAATCTCAGTGTGATTAGGAGCAGTAAATCCGAGGCACCTCATTTATGTACCAGAAACAGAGAAATTGGATCATAAGGTGTTACTTTCTTCTCTATTTCTAGAACTAGAGCATAGGGCCTGCTCTCAGCTGCATGTGCCCTGGGCCAACAAGTGGGCCAAGCCCACATCAGTAAATACGAAGTACGCCCCTGACCAGCACGCTTCTTAGTTATTCCTCTTGCTCTGTGCGATGAACACACAGCACCGYCTTCATGCAGAGCAGGGTTTTGCTGCTGAGCTGTTCGGGGGTCATGCCTGGGCCTTCCACCACCACAACACTCGACTGAATTGGGGACGGAGGAAGGAAAAACCCAACTGYGAAGCCAAGGTGCTCTTAACCACGCTCAACACCACTAATGCATTCTCCCGGCCACAGATGGAGCCACAAGTTAATCTTGTAAATGGTTTCTTCTCCGCTTAACATTCCACCTGCTGCTGTCTTCCCCGGGTACTCGGTCTGAGCGTGGCTCTGCTGGGCTCAGACTCCTATCACAGCCCGCCTGCCTAGGAGGGAGCAGCCTCACTATATCAGCCATSTGATTAACTGGAAAACATATGGGCTAGCCCTTAGGAAAGTCCCTGGAAGACATGTTTTCACACACTCTAGGTATAGACCTTTAAGGAGTGTGAATAAGAAGAGAAAATACATGGATAATTCTGGACAGCTTCCAAGAATCTGATTAATAAGACAAATTCCATCTAAAAAGCACTGTAATTCCAGGGTAGCACTGGCATTTGCCATGTATATACATGCAAGCTTCTGCTCAGCTTCACCCAATAAGATTTGCTTGCTGTCTTAGCCTGAACATTTACCTAGGGGCAATACCAGAGAAGAGTRCAATTTGTAAAATTATAAATATTCTTATCATAATAAGGATTTACCAAAAAATACGGCATAAGTGTGTATACTGAAAGACTTCTCCATGTTACAGGTGTTTCAATTGCAATTGCATGTGACACAAATCGGCCCACAAACGAGGGCCAATGTGATACATCAGGCCCACAAACGGGCGTTTTGCTCTACTGGTCTAAYTCAGCCTTGGCAAAGCAACATCTGTGCCCATCAACTGCCAACGGTGCCTCTTTATACGGGATTAAACTCCGTCGTGGAATTTTTCTATGTGTGTCTTTACTGGGTTCCCTTGGGCTTTGTCAATGACAGCACAGCTAGGTAAGGTGCCCATAACTAAAATCCCACGTGGTTCATTCCACAGTGGCACAGAGGGAGGACGGGCAAATCTGCAGGCTGGACTCTGCACTCCGCTCAGATGGATGCTCCCGGGAGCCAGGAGACACCAAAATACTCAGAGGCTTCACTCTTTATTCTCAGGGGCTTATTCATGATATTCTCCACGGCATGTGGATTTTCCCTGTTTTTCATTTTTGTTAGTTTAATGATAGGAATGCATTCCAAATTGTTGCATTTCTCTTTATGTATTTTTTGAATGTCACTTTGTTCTGATGCTGCAGGCCCAGTTTAACTCCACCAAACTGTTTTACCTGGCCTCTTCTGCAGCTTGATTATTTTAGAGTATGCTTAAGCTGATGCAAATATTTGCAGGAAGCTRATGTGTCTGTTGTCTCCGGTTAAACTGGGACTCGGCAACTCATTTGCAGGACACCAGTTCTTAAGGTTTGCCCTCACAATGAACAATAAAAGAATATTCTGATGACACTCAGTGTGCTCTCCCAGGGCCCCCAAGAGTAACTTAAAACTGGTCCTGATGCCCAAACACTACAATTATGGAAATTTACTTTTTAGAAAAGTGAAGAAGACCTAAAATTTTATCACTGTCCACTGAGTCTAGAGAATTGGCCGTCTTTATTTTGCACCGCTTCTGTTTAAGTTGTGACGATGTCTTAAGCTCTCGTTAGCCTAAATCCTTATTCAACTCTGACGTGATACTTGAAGAAGTAGCGTCCAGCAACGGTGTGTCTGCACGCCTCTGTCAGACTGCTGGGACCACACCGGCTCCCGCTCGCCAAAGACTAGCCTCATTCTGGTGGTGACCAGATACTACGGCAAGACACAGCTCTGTGTGGGCGCCTGCTGTAGGACGTGGATGCTTTGTAGCATCTGGGCTCGTGGGACAAAACGACTGTCAGTCAAGTTGCTGGAGAGGCAGCAKCTCTCGGATAGAGAGATGGACAAGCAACTTCTTGAGCTCGTTGGGTGATTCTGCATTAGCATATTTAAATGAAAGGAAATGGCCAAGATCCTGCASCTGGGGCGGTGAGGCGGGAAACGCTTTTAGTTTCGAGGTTGCTGTTGGACTCCAGATTAAGAGCGACTGGATGTGGACCTGTGCTCAACACATTGAGGGAAAGGAGAAAGGACCCCTCTTTACTCACAGAGACCTTCCCTCCGGCAGTCACTAAAGCGAGYCCCATGGCAAAGGCCACCTCCGCAGGGTGCGGAGCATGGGCTGCTGCAGCAGGGCCTGCAGCCTGCGTGGGCGTGGGAGCAGCTCTGCAGGCTTCACGTGCAGAGACAACGCCAGAAGAGCCAGGGCTGCCCTCCCGCGGCACCGCGACCGGCGGCTCCGTGCGCCAGCCTGAAGCAGCAAGTGCAGCAAAAGCTTCTGTAGGTCTGTTGCTGGTTCAGGGGAAAGGCAAGGCTTGCAGGACTGTCAGTCTGGTGTCTTTCACGAACAGTAATTGGGCTTAGAATACATGTAAATAATTGCAACCAAGGTGTTACTTTGTTTTAATGGAAATCAGCGCTACTCCTCTTTCTTAAGCATTTTTAATTTACCAGGTATGTCGTCTACTGCCTTTGATCTCAACCACACATCTCCCCCAGGTCATAATAAGGTGCAACTTCATATCAAAGCCTCCACTCTCTCATCTGTCCAAGAGGAGATCTGCGCCCGAGTGAAGGAGCAGACTGAGGTCTGGGGAGCGGGAGGGAGAAGCTGAAATAAGCCCAGCAAGGTGCTGAGAACTGCACAGCAGCCACGTGGCAGGGCAGGCAGGGCTGAAAGGGRACTCAGGGCTGAGCAAAACTCAGAAGAACTTAAGGGCATAAAATATTTTTCCATGGCAGCAAGTCATGGTGAAAGGCTCCTTAAAAATCAACAACTAAATCAACTGCATGTCTTTTAAAAGGAAATTTGYTATGGAGTGAGCAAAGCTTAGCAAGATCAGCACAACACTGAGTCCCTTTACTGCTTTCCATTTACAGATGTTCTACATGTCACCAGTGGCACAATAGGATGTCTATAAATTAGCAAGTTTATTTTAAAGACAACCAAATATTTTAATATATTTATATTAATCTGTTTTTCCTCCAGTTCATTTGCGTAATAATGAAATTAGGGATTGTAAGTACTTCAGCTCTAGCTTTGTTAGGTCACAGACATAGGCAGTAGTATATTCAAGCTTTTTTTAGCCAAGAGGGACCATTCTTGTGTGATTTTTAGATGTAAATTTTGCAAACTATACAGGGCAAGAATTATCACCACTCAACCAAACCTATGATGTAGGACAGTACTAAAACAGATAGTAGCTCATGTGCTCTACATAAACCATCTATCATGGTAACTATCTATAGTTCTATTTATATATGTTATCAAAAGGAGTTTTCTTTGATGTTCTGGCGAACAAGAATTTTGTGCATCTGGTAAAAACAGAACCAAAATGTGCCAAAAGTTTCTAACTTGTCCATTTCACTAGAGCTTTCTTTATATGTAGTCACCACAGCATACACAAACACCAACCCCAGGTTATGAGGCTGCCTCCTAAGTGTTTTCCCCCCATCATTCTGTAGTTTGCTTTTTCATTCCACGCTCTTGGATTAAGATACGCATTTCTTAGATACTACAAAAAAAATAACCTCAAATATGCTCAAATTCATTCCTCAGATATCCAGCTTTATTTTAGGCCTCGATCATAACACCCCGGGCAGGTTAGCAGGGTAACGCCTCGCTATTTGGGGGGTTTCTGAGAGCTCTCGTACATCACCCCGCTGCACGGCAGGCTGCTTCAGGTCCGTCAGCGCGTGTGAAGCTTTGCGGAAGCAAGCCAACGAACGCCCTCAATTCTCACAGGGGTGGCATATGSCTGATGGTTTCACAGTCACAGGCTGCACATTACGTCTTAATGCTCAGCTAGCAAGTCGTCAGCGTTCGGCTTTGTCTAGCGCTTAGATATAGAGCAAAGCTATTAAATGCCACCTCCACAAATGCTCTGTAACAGAAAGAGGTTTTAATCCTCTCAGCTGACAGAAAGGAAAAATACCATCCCAAATTCAACACCGAATTAGAATCAGTGGAATACGGAGTGTCCGTGCACTATAAAATCATGAATAAAATTTGCCCCGTTATCCAACTGTAAGCTGTGAAACRCTTCTGCAGTATGTGTCAACAGCAACTCCTGAGGAAGGTACCACACAGACTTGGTAAAATAYGGAGTGGCGGAGGAAAAGTGAAGGAATTTTCACATGAAGATGAAAAAYAGTAGAACTTCCTTTCATAATTCCTAACTTTCCTTCTGGCTCTTCCTCCTTATTAGGTCTTTTTTAATCAGAACGGCAGCAATAATTAAGACTCTACTACGCAGCCCTTTTGCATTCAGAGATCAATTTAGTTTGATACATATTTACCAAGAAGAAGCATGTAACTGAGAAGACAGCCAGCCCCAGGGAAGGGCAACAAATCTGGCCGTGTGTCAAACATCAAAAAGAGGCAGAATGCAGAATGTCCTTCTGTCTGGCACACKGCTTGTGGGAGCCGATGATGGGCCGGGGAGTCTCGTTCTCAACAGAACCACAGCAAAATGGGCCCCGGCAGGCTCTGTGCAACTCATCACTCTGTTACTGCAGTTTGTGCTGTTTTATCCAAAATATTCTCATGATAAAAAGTTATTTTTGAAGCTCAGATTTTGAAGCTCATTTTTTTTTCCCAAATGTCATTTCTGAGAGATTATAAAACCAACAAATATATAGGCCAAGTGTTCCGTTCATATAAAACAGCCCCATTACTGAGGATAACCCTCTGACTCGCACTCAGATCAATTGCCAACGCCTGTTTACACTAACTGGCTCTTCCGGATCACTTTGCTCTAACCAGGTTGCAAAACGTGGAACGGCGAGTGTCGTCTGAGGGGCGTCCTCTTCCGCCCCTCGCACACAGCAGCCGAATCCACCCCCCGCCCCGGCTCGCGGGCACCCCCATCCCGAGTACTTGAAACGAAAACTATTTTGAAGCATTTCCTCTGAAGAAATGGATTCAGTTAAAAAGGCTTGCAACATGTTTAACAGCCTCGCGAAAGCTGCCATACGTATTCAACTGCCTAGTGAAAGTTAATACACACACATGCACACAGTGATGGACTTCCTAATTTTTGCTCCATCAGAACTTATATTAATTTTAAAATATTTCCCACCAAATT
This sequence comes from Eudromia elegans, assembly GCA_003342815.1. Taxonomy (NCBI): domain Eukaryota; kingdom Metazoa; phylum Chordata; class Aves; order Tinamiformes; family Tinamidae; genus Eudromia; species Eudromia elegans. Next base: position 2,599,498 of record PTEX01000037.1, read on the forward strand.
CTTCCTATTATTTTTCAATCAGGATTTCTATTTCATTGYAGTCAAAAGAAAAGTTTTAGAGAAGGAAGATAAATAAGTCTTTACCAAAGAAGCCAGTGGCCGCTCTGTTTTTYCTCATCAGGTACATGGTCCAGGATAGCGGAGAAGACATAGCAAACTGCCCGGGGTTCATGGTTGGGTTTATAAGACAGCCAGGCAGTGGCCAGACACTGCAAAGACCAGCAGAAACTAAACAAGGCGAGGGGAGAGCTCTTGCTTTTCACTCCACTCYTTCTCTGCCCTAGAGATCATTATTTAACATGAGCAAATTGAAAAACGACATGCAGCCATACTTAGGACGTGTTGCTTTTTTTTTCCACTAACCAAACTCACAGGAGACTTCCCATCTTTCTCTCCCTCTCTTTCTCTCTCTCTCTCTCTTTTTTTTTTTTTTTTTCTGTTGCCTCAGGCATTTATAGGCTGTAATTTTCATTTAGCTTCTCAAATGATTTTTCTCTGACCAATTAGAGTGGAAGTGGATGAAGATTTGAAATTCTGACTTTCRCTGTTAGGAACCAGGTTGAGATTTTTCAGATATTTTCAAAGGTTCAGGGGTCTACTACCAGTGGCAACAGTAATGGTGCTGATAATGTTGAGTTGCCTTGGCCAAAGTGTTTTGTAATCACTAACACCAGTCATATCATAAAAAGGCTTTTAATTATGAAGAAAAGGGTTTTTTTGCTCAGTAAATACATTGGACAGTTGAGGTCCAACCACTTTTACCCTTGTGCATGGTAATAACTCCACTGAAATCCCTGGAAGGAGCATTTGTGTGAGGGATGATAACAGGAGGTGGTTACTTCTTTGTGATAAATCAGCAAGCAAAAAATGTTTGAGTTGGTACCTGCAAAGCTTGAAATTTCCTCAGTAGATAGTGATGCACATTTCAATTCTCTGGAGTTTAGTAGGAAATAATCTTCCCTAGAAGCAAACAAGTTGTTATATGTCCTGTAAGATCCTGTCACATTTGTCACCAAGTATGAAATTCAGCAATTTTGTAAGTGCCTGTGAAGAGAAGGATGGATCTATGGACAGAGTGAGGAATGCATGAGTAGATGGAGAGGGAGATTTTCAAAGCCTTCAAGCTAACCCCCAAGTATATTCCAGTTACTCTGCAGAGCAGACCAAAATGCTGCAGTGTGAAAGGGAACGGGAGGACACCCAGAACTTAGCTTGTAACATGGAGCATCTCTTACAGCACAGCAGCATAACAACCCTGCAGGCCTGGTGCCTCAAGGTTGTTATGCTGCTCCCCTACCTCCCCTCCTCTCTTCAGTTTAAGGCAGGGAATGTTGGCTGGGATACTAAACATGTCCCGTAGTCCATTTCTTCTAGAAAACTGAGGGATCATCATAGACAGTGAGGAGAGGAAACAAAACCAGGTAGTGGCCRTTGCATCTGGGTAGGCAAAAAAGAAACGTTGCCTAAATGCACAATTTGCTCATATGATGGGTTATGTATGACCTCAATTCTAGCATGAGATGTTTCTAATGAAATCAAGGAATATACATGGCAACAAAAGGCCACGAGATTTACTAGGGATTTGCTGCTGGTCACATTCACATGTCAAGTAAACTTTTATATATTATATTCTATAAAAAGCTAATATCTCACTTGTCAACATATGGCAACAAACCTAGAGGCCCTACAAACACTTCAACATACATAACATGCCTGTAAGAAAAATTATGCTTATGCTGAAGCTGTTGCAGGAATGGCCTGAAGTCCTAAGTCCATGAGAGCAGGTTCTAATTCCTGTGCAATACCAGAGAATCTTGCAACACAGCTGGAGCAAAAGAGACGGCAAATTAAAATTTACAGCTGGAAGAAGCTGTAAATCCAGACACTGTACAGGAGCCTTCTCAGTTGTTCTTACTCTGAATGGAAAAAGAAGCAGTGGTACTTTGTTTTTCTCTCTATTGAACCTCATCTTAGCACTGCTTGCATAAAGAAAGAGAAGAGAGACCTGCACAAGAAACATACTGCATTTGCCCAGGAAAATAATGGAAAGAGAACAACAACAAAAAAGCAGCCTGTGACATGAAGTGAAACAGCACAATCTCTACCGCTGGAGCGGCTGTTACACAATCCGGGGTTATGACATTATTCAACGGCCACAGGAGGACTGTGAGAGACCTCAGGCAAATGTTTCACCAACTGCACAGCAAGATGTTTCCTGGGCTTTGCCGACAGTGGTTCGGCAGAGACGCAATAGCCCCTCTGTTACAGGCCAGATAAAGCACCCCCTGCTAGCTGCTATCTGCAGATGCTAACTACATCGAAAAGGTTCCGTCTTTCCATCTCTCCATATAGCACTGGATTTGGGCTTTTGAAATTTGCAGGTCTCTGGTCCTTGACTCCTTCATGTACTTTTATCAGTTTTCACCTTCCCTTTCCTATTGCTTGTTGCTAATGTATCAGAGCATGAGCATCTTGTGCACATTTACATAAAGATAAGAAATGATGGGGCTATGCAAGATACATATAGGCTGACATCACTGAGTATGGATTTCCAGGGAAAACTCAACTGATGGGATGGATTTGAATTTACTGTTTTAATATAATATGTTAGTTAAATCATATGATGCAGGAATTGGAAGAGATTCTTAAAGAATTTCTTTCCCATTTAATTTAATTTATTTTGCTATTCTAGGAAAAAAATGTCAGTTATTTAGGCTTTTTACCCATAGTCTTTGTGTTCAACCAATGCAAAGGCAAATTAATGAAAAATACAAATGAAGCACCAACTATGTTCTCATTGCATCAACTGTACTGATTCTCCCTTCAGCCACTTTTCATCTGTATGTCAGAGGGTTAATCTGGAGGCAGCATGGGACAAGGGAGGAGATTAAAAGCGCCAGGGAAAGAAATATTCTTAATTCCTACATACATACAGCAAACATTACTCATTACTGAGAATGTATGATCCAATGCTTATTTAAGGAATATATACTTTATGGTAAGACATTAACTTAGAAATCAAAATCTAAGTTTCTGAAGGCGCTAGATACCTGCAACTCTCATAAGCTTTCACTGAAGCTGAGAAACACACACACACACACACACACACACACATATATATATATATATATAAAAAAAATGCGTAACTTTTTTTTTGGACTACATTTCAGTAAAATGGAGTATTGCACAAATTTTGAGATTAGCCTTTGAGGAGGTTCATAATTTGTTTGGTAAAGCAAAGGTAAGCAGAGGGGACCAGTGAGATGTCTGATGGCATACCATTAGCAGGTGGTTTAAAAAGTGAAGATGGATGAGTAGATTCTGTTCTTAGACGGAAAATGAATTAGCAATATAATTTTCCAAAATTTTGACAAAATTTTGCAAAGCAGTTTCTCCAAAGTTTTAGAGCATTTTCTCTTCTTATATAGTATTAGCATCCCCAGGTACCCTGCAGGATGTCTGTCCGAATCAACTTCAAACTTAAAGCTTGTACTTCATCGAACAGGCATGACAGGAACACTGTGAAACACATCCCTAATCTCTTTATTAACCTTGCAATGCTTTGCAAAGCCTAGATTTGACAAAGGCAACGGTCTGGGTGCCCTTTAGGAATAACTGTATGCTGTGTGCTATGTTATACGAAAAGCCATGCTAGGCAAGCAAACGATCCTTTTTCATCTTAAGATCCAACCTCTGCAAATCTCTTTTTTTAAGAACGTGCAGAAAAATTACCCAATAAACACAGAGAGTTTCGTTCTATGAAAAAAAGTATTTTTAGGGTTCTCTGAACTGGGCTAAATGACTGACACATTTTGAAAAGCATAAGATAGACCTAAAAAAAAAAAAAAGGCAAGTAAGAGTGAAACAGGATAGAGCACACGTCCTGTTTTTGACACGCAACACCATCTTCAACCAGCTTTGAAGCACTACATCCTCTTTGCAGCACGTTTAGCAACCCCCTTGTGAAGCAGGTTGTTTTTCTGGAGCGGGATGGGGCRGGCATTTGCCTGGGTCTCTCAGGGAGCCACCAAACTTGTGACAACGAGTGGATTTCACTGCCAGGTATACACAGCCACTGGAAAAATTCTGATGCTGGTGCCTTTTTGGCAACGGGCAGTATTGATGTGCACTTCCACCATACTGAGGCTGGATGCCTTCTCCGGTGAAACCCAACCTTGTGAGACTTTTGGAACAACAGCTAAAATTTCATTTATTTTGGAGCTGCCTAGTAGACATTTGAAGGCTTTCTGAAGCATGTTTATTCTTTTCTTTTGACAGCAGCCCTCCTTGCATTACTGTCTCCTTTAACTATAGGCAGAGAGCCATGAAACGGTTGTTTTAGAAAACCACAGACCCTTGCACCCTGGGAGTGCATCTGCTGCCTCCCCACGAGGGCAACACTCAGGGGCAGAGCCGCACGGCACCCACCGCCCCACGCGGGTATCCACCCTTGCAGCAGCCTGCCGGGAGCGCCCAGGGCTGCAGCAGGCGCACACGCTACAGGGCACCACCTTTGCTCCTCGGCTCCACCTCCCCATGCCCAGCTCCGCCGCAGGGTTGCGGGCTCACGAGGTCCAGGAGAGGGAGCTTTGCAATGACCTGCCCAAGCAGCCAACACCAAGTGAGCTCCATAGCCAAACTCCAGCTYGCCATCTGCTCCAGGCACCCTGGCCCTGGCCCTGTTGTGTCTGCAGGAGGTGTATCTGCACCAGCAAGCAGATTCCATGTCTCCCTGCTAAGAACCACCCTACACTGCAATTCCGTTAACACAGGGAAGAGCTGAGTGTGTCAATTAACTCCCCCACCTTCCCACACACTTTAAACTAAACTTAAATTCATTAAGTGAGACTTTTGCAGAGAGATTCAGCCAGAATCACTGAAGAACTGACATGTTTTCTGTCAGCTCAACTTCCTGGCTTCCTCTCCTCTCCCTGGTGCTTCARCCACTGGAGGAACTGGACCATGGACTCAGACTGTTGTAGTCCAACTACTCTGGTTTGAAATATAGCACTGCAAACAGGGTGAGCATACATGCCATAATACAGTTAAAATGCTAAAAATACTGCAAAGTAATCAACACCTAGAAGCCCAGTTTCCCAAATACATTCCAACAAGCCACCAACATCTCTGTCAACTTGAAGACCATATGCCCAAGACCATATATCCATGCCCCTGTGTTGCTTGGGGTTGCTAAAAGAGYCTAAGCAGAGCAAGCTAGGAGCTCAAGTCCCATCTGATGCAGGTTTGGTACTTCAAAATGCACCAATACACTCAGGACTCTCCAAACTTCCCCCGTGCATGGGGAATTCACCTGGATTGCAGGGATGAGCCAGGCCCAGGATGGGAGCCTTGAGCAGTGCTCACCACCGAGCAGCCGGCTCTCTTGGCCTCTCCTGTTGGAGCAGGGATAGTGTAAGTGTGACCTGGAGTAGGGACAGGATCAGGACGGTCTTAATAGTCAGGCAGAGCCAGGCTCTGGTTTGCCCAGACATTGCACCCCAGGAGCTGTGGCACCTTTTCCTGTTAAAAATAATACCTAGGCTTTGGTGAAAATGTTTTTGCTTTGGCAAACAGACACCCTCCCGTATCTTTGTCCCTGATAYATTTATCCAGTGTAAAATAAAGTAGCAAATACTATCTGTGTCTGTACTGCTCCCATACTGCCAAGAAGCAGGGCCTGAGGACCAGTACGTAGCCTGCCCCTGCCTCACCAGCAATGTCCATGATGGATGTGCTCGGTCTTACTAGACCCAGCTGAGCCCGCCAGGCCCTGCTGTGGAGACTGCCCTCCACATGAAAACAAGCAAACAGAAGCCCAAGCCAAAGACCACCTCTCCATCACCTATCTAAAATCCAGGATTTATTCACCATTTATTCACCATTTCCGACAGATCAAGGCATGAAGAAAGCGGAAATTTTCATGATGTCCCATGAAAGCCATGTTTCCCTACAGGATGCCAGGGGAGAGTCCTGTCGGTAACAGATGCTGGCAGGAGGGCCTGAAGTCTGAGGAGGTCCCTTGGTGGAGCTCTAAAGGGAGACACAAAGTCCTTTCTGTCACTCTCACTCTGCTCTTCTCAGAGCCTTTGCAATTTTGCTCATGTGGAGGTTGTCCTGCCTCCAAGGAAGGGAGGATTTATAACTCAGACCTTTTAATAGCTGTAGCTGTTGGTGCCTTTGCTGTGGGAGGCAGCATCTATCCCATGTTGTACCCTCCACCACTCTTCTGGTCCTCGTTGCCTGCCCAATAATGTTGATTAGGCTTCAGGGCACAAGCAGCATTTTGCACTTTCTTCTAAGACAAGGTTTCAATTGCGGAGAAAACTCAACCTCGCTTTCTTTAATAATTCACATGGCAGTATTGTGTGGATACTCTTAACTGCTACTTAAAAGTAATTAATTGATTTTCTGACATATCAGTTAACAATGTATTGCACTGACATGAAGTTGTGATTCTGCTGTTGATTGGGCTAGATGACTAGATGCATCATACTCAATTCAGAGGCTAAGCTTAAAAGACTCTAAATATATTCTGCTATAAAAGGAAAGGCATTTTACATGTAGTGTTGTCTAAAACTTGAATCCATATGCTACATCCAATGCTGTCAGAGCAAAGTATTTCATTGTTATTTAGAGTAGACTGATAGTATTTAAATGTAGAACATCTGGGACGTATGAAAACACCATTTCTGTCAGCCAGAGACAATAGCACATGTTGAACTGCGAAAAGAAAGGAATCTGCCGGGGGTTTATGTGCATCTGTACGGCTGCACTGAGACAGCCCACTGCAATATCTCCTTTCTCCCTAATAAGTTTCGTATCTCAACTGAAACCCAGGAACCCTACAGACGTATAGGGGTGAGCATGAAGCAGGAAGGCAAGAAGACAGAACCCGTGTCTGGAGATTAATGATGGTTTATGCAGCTTTTTATCTTCGCAGTGAGCCACCCATTGCAGGGAGTTCCAGGGCTGAGCAGCAGCAGAGGGTCAGCACTGTCAAACCAGGTATATTAAGTTAGATAATTAAGGAAAAGGAGTCCAGTCTCCAGTTCCTTTAGCTTCCCCTGACTTCAACAGCAGTCTTGGAAGGAACTTAGGAGGATTACTATTGCACTCTGTAATCCCAGATTTAGAAATCTTCCATTTAATTACTTAGAAACATGAAAAACATTGACCCGAACATGGAAATGTTTTCATTCATTAGAGAGGATATGAGCTTACTTGCTCGTGACCTCTCCTTTGATAGAGGTAATCCCATCACAGATAACTTAGAAGGTCAAATCTCCAACTTTTATACGTTCCAGAATACTTCAAATGTCGAACGCTGTTTTGCTGTTGTTCTTAAAGAGCCTTTTTACTTCTTCTCTCCCTTGMTAGACCACACCAAAACACACCAAAACAGAGAATATAAGGAACAAGCCAATCCTTTTTTTTTTTTTTCTTTTTATACACGTTATGGATTTTGCATATGAAAGGTTGTAGGAAGAAGTAAGCATTTTTATCAAATCAGCTGTAATAGTTAAAAAAACACATGAGAAAAAGGAAAGGGGGTGCACAAACCCCTTTTCAGCTATTTATTTCAGTGTTTACCTCAAGAAAACCTTCCATTTTTATCATCTGGTGCATGTCAAGAGCATGAGAACGTTTTTTATGCCCACTCAGCCTTGTCACTTAATCTAGAAGTCTTTATAGGAAATTCACTTCAGCGAGKCCATCCTGCTTATGCAATTACAGTATTAGCTGCCCGGGCTTTGCATACGATGCTCAGAACAGGACTCCACACCACAAAATTATCCTCACATTCAGAATTATTTATTGTCAATCTGACGTGAGATTCGGCTGCCAAAAACACCCACCCCAGCATTCTGACCTGTTTCAGCTTTCGAAAGGGAGTAATAGAGGAGCCAAGGCAGGCTCAGCCGTGAGCATTTTGTGAGGTGTTTAGGTGAAGAACAAATGAGTTTTGGAAAAGAGAGGCCATGAATTATTAACGCTCCTTCTGTAGATGGGAGAAAATGTCAGGATTTTGCTGAAGTCATTGATTGATTTTCTGACACAACAATTGCAATAACGCGAAAGCGCCAGGTACAGGAGTCCCTTTTAAATGGTGCTTTGTGTCTCATTTGCTAGCACTGCTCCTGCTCCGGCGATTGCACTGTGTTATAAAGGGCACGCTAAAACTTACCGAGAAGAGGGAGTGGGAGAAATAGGCAACATATTCTATGATGGATACGAGAACAGAAAGAAAAGTTAAAAAAAGAGTAAAGAAATCTTTTCTTTTTAGACAAAATTCCGCTTCTTCTTCCCTCCCCACTGAAATAAGGTATATTTAGGCTGAAAAAAAGCTTAGTTAATTAATCTTGACTTTTTTTCAATGTATTTTGYTGAAGACTGAGTGAAAATATAAAATGGAATACAACAACTATTTTCGGAGTGAATTTTTTGGAATCAAATGTTTTTACCTGAAATAACAGCTTGCTTTTAATTTTTCTTCTAAATTTTTCCAAAACTCTTGGCAGCTGAAACAATTAATCTTACTTTTTGTTTTTAGAATCTTAGATTCTAAAATCTTAGATTTTTTTTTTAAGGAGCTTGCCCAAATTCCTAATGATTTGCTTTGTATCAGCTCAGAAAGGTATATTTTCTTAATGTTTTCTAGAAAAAAAAAGTTTTTACGCAGCTCTTTTCTTAACCTTGGAGTGAGGCACACTCATTCTATCTGAGAACAATTCACCGTTCCGAAACACCTGATTTTGTTTCTCTCTTATGGTTCCTGTCAGTCAGAACAGGGCTGTTGACAACAACTGGTTTCATCCTTTCCAAGYGCCACTTTTCTTTCTTCTCCTCTTGAATTATAGATGAAGATGTGGAAGAACCGGTGCAAAACGAAGGACTTCYGCAGCAGCCGAAGGAAAAGGCAGACCCAAGACCGAGCATCTATCAAGCTCTTGCCTCAGGGAAGGGCTTATTATTTCAGACACGAAACTCACAGAAGGGTGCAAAGGAGARCCATTGCTCCAGATAGCCCAGGCACCAAGTGCCTGGGTGCTATTCTGCTGTATCTCTTTTTATGGTAGGGAAAAAAAGAAAATAAAAGGCAAGTTCCTTTCTAAAAGTGACTGAGGGGCTCACTAGACAGAAAGACAGAGGGGCTGCTTCAACCTTGGTGTGACTGCCACTCTCCTCAAAATGTACTTGTCCAAAGTGGCAACACGAAATGCGTTTTTACAGTGGTAAAATGAAGAACATTTTAAGGGCGCCTTATGCACATGCACGTAACGTATCACATTTAGGCCCTTCCTTATGCTGCTCCCGATGATCTGAGGTCAGCACAGGAGCAGCATCTTCAGCAAAAACCAAGTGAAACACATACCCGTTACAACTATCCCGTATGGATTTTCTGTTCTCTTCACCAGCATTTCTGGTCTCACGCATAGGGGAGCCTAATGCTGCCACCCTCTCTGCATGCCGGGTGTCTGGGGCTGGCAAGGAGGACGGGCTGTTTTGAGGCTCCGGCCGGGCGAGCGCCTCAAACCTCCCCGCTGGAGCGCTGCGGAGAGGACGYGCCCCGCCGCAGGCCCCGCTTTGCTGCGTTCACAAGGAGAAGGACAAGCAGAAACAAGGACAAGCCTCCGCTGCAGATCCTGAGCGCTGTAAAACGAGCCACGGAGCATTTGCTGAACTCCGCCAAGTTCACGGTAACAAACAGCAGGCTGGATTCAATACGTCTGTGCTTGAATCCCTCCAGCTCACGCACGGCTTCTTATAAAAAAGGTACCATTTGTCATCTTGGCAATCCTCTGTTTTATGAAGCAGTGACAGCCTGAAGTTACTAACTTTTTATGGACACAGTGGTGATGATAGTTGTGAATTTCTCGAGGCAATATTTTTTCCCAAGTGCTGATTTATTGACTTCAGTCTTTCCATGGGGAAAGRATATGTTGCTGTCAATTTTACTTGCAGATATTTTGAAAATAATCTGAATTTTTGTTTTAATTATTTACATTGTGCTTCCATATTTTGCAAAGTAAAAGAAAACATGTTCTGGTTTGAAGCATTTTGAAATAAAACTCATGAAGGCATTTTATGAGGTTTAAAATTAAACACAGTATATAAGTATGAGTGGTATTTCAATTTTATTTTTGTTTTAGGAAATATTTAGCTTCAGTGGAAACAAATTGTGTYTATGCATGTAGGGTGGGGAAGATCTTTTCACTCTGTTGTACCCTAAGTATGCTGATTACCATAAGAATTGCATTAAAGCACTTGTTGGAATTAGGCGATACAATCGGATGMCATACACCATAAATATTTGACCCGAATTAGATCAGGCGACTGCAGCAAGGAAGAACACAGCTTTGGCTGTACTGCTGAATGKCTTGAGGGCCAATTATTGCTTTTCTTTGGACAAGTGGGAAGTAGAAAATCACAGAAGAGCAACTCTCCTAATAGAACTTGAGCACTGCAATATTGGTGGGCAAGAGTGCCTGAAGGTAATAAGGGAAAATTTGGTGACTCCACTTACCGGCTCTTCTGAAGAGAAAGCTGTAATGGAATCAGGTCGCGCACCGTGGCCCTCAACATGAACATGTGACACTAATGGCACAGATAAGGCACATTCCTCCTATAACTGGCCCTGGGCGCCTTCCTAGGCTGCGATTTTCCAGCACAGCGAGSCACTGGCCCCCATTCTGCAGCCCCTCAAGCAGGGTCATTGCCGACCTCTTTGTGTAAAGAAGGATTTGCGGGACCAGGCACTGGGAGAGCAGCCTGAAGCAGCGGTGAGCTTATCTGCAACACAGAAAGCCACTGACTTTAGCACAGTTCTGAGGACAGATAAAAGCAAGGCAGGCCCTGGCAATAAAAGGTGTCGTGAAGAGACGGTCAATAGAAGTTTCGAGCACATGGGTATAATCAGTTAATGCCAGTTTTGACAAAGAAATCTGTTATAGAAGAGCAAGGCAATGCTTGGTAGCTTAGCATGGAAAGAATGATGAGTAACATAGTGTAGAATTTTAATTTCTTTTTTTTTCTATTCCAGAAACGATTTCATGTTGCTGGACATACAGCCTGCTTTGCGTTTGCATGTTGTTGATGGGTTGCCTGTAAAAGAGTGTATTTGGTGGTCTCTGCTCAGTTCTTAGTGGTTTGTACTCTACCACATATTTGGCTCTTTTCCAGTGGAGCCAAAGTACTGAAAAAAAAAATCATTTAACAATTAGCATGGAGATAAAAATATTTCCTTCTCCAATTGGGTGGTCTATTTTATAGCCAAAATGAAATTAGATCCAGGAAGTGACGGGTATTTCTGAGACTAAAGCCTGACGGTGCTGAACAGAGAATGTAGAGGATCCCAGGGAAGACAGGGCTTGCAAGCTCGCAAACATTGACAGAGCCCAAAGCGAGTAACCCAGAGGAATGTGGTAGTTCTGCAGAAAACACAGGATGCCTTTCTGCCCATCTTCATCATGTCATTTGACATGTGCGACACAAATACAAGGTGTAATGGAGACATAAATATGTGTTGCATACACGTAGAGAAAGGACACAGAAGAAACCTAATTGCTGGATATATAAAAAGCAAAAAAAAATTTTTCTTGTAACTAAGTTTATAAGCATGGAACAGACTGTGTTATCAATAGTTACATAGACCTATGCTGAAATCAGTGGAGTTCCTCTTCAAATAACGCAGCTATTATGAAGTACAAAAGYCACTGCCATCAAGTAGGAGGACCGTCAGACCCTGAGGCAGCGCCAGGATGGACCCAAATCTGCCTCTTTTGCCTTGTACAACCAATCAAAGCAACAGAATATTACACAAACCAGGCACAAGGCAGAGAATGGGGCAGCATTTTCTTGCCTCTAATACCCTTCCCCTCCATGCTACAGAAGGCGACCTAGGTGGAGGCATGAGGTTCACCATCTGGGGTGYCCTTTGGTGCTAATTCTCTACTAAGTAGCTGGCTTTCCACATCAGTTATGTCTTTTATAGGTATGCAGTCATTGCTGCATGGAAAACAGCAATAGTTCTACGAGACATTTAAAGACCACCTGCAAATGAAGGCTTAAGATAATTTCTCTGTGCTAAAAAAAACCCTTGCTTCTGAAATCTGGGAGTCTTTCAGCAATGTCTWGGTGATGACTGAAGGTTGTACAGCAGCGGGTAGGCAGATAAAGCTGAAGATGCTGCCGAATGCCAGAAGAATCAGTGAAACGTTGAAGTGACAAAAAAACAACAAAAAAGTGTGCACTCTGCAAGGGTGTAGAGCACTTGCATTATACTGTCTTGGCAAAATGATAATACTAAAAATATTTTTTACCAAGATTTGCAGCACTGGTACTTATAGAATTCCCCGGATCCCAGAGACTCGCTATATGCTCTCAAAACTCCTCGGAATAAGCCAAGGGCTCCCTGCTGGGGCTGCGGGGAGGGCTCCCTGTCTGCACAGGCTGCAGGTGCTGTGGGAGACGCAGACAGACATAAAGCCGTCCAAAAATCCATCGCTAGCAAACCAGGCAGCCCAAGATGAACTTTACTGCAGCTCCATGCAGGTGGGCAAGAGGGCCACGACACAGTGTCTCCCCTGTGCTCCTCCGTGCCAGAGACTGCTGTGACCATTGGGCAACGGCTGCAGCTGCCCTGATCCCATGAGCTGTGGGGGCACAGTCAGCAAGGCCCAGACCCGTCCAGGCCTCCTCCTCCTCCTGTTCAGTACTAAGGACCCTCCAGCGTGCACTTAGCTGGCCACACTGGTGGCACTTGTGCTCACATGGGGCTGAGGGGAACTTCATAAACTACACGAGGGGTGTGACCAGAACTCTGGGTGACCAGAGCAGTTCCAGGTTATCAATAATAGTTTATCCATCCTATAGCTTTCCATGTTTTTTTTTTTCTTCCTGGAGGTCAATATGAAAAGTACTTGACATTTCATATTGAGAGCACTGAGTTTCTGCTTCTTGGATATCTCTATGAGGTCTGAATGAAAAGGCACCATGTCTAATTAAAATCATAAAATCGCTTACGTTGCAAGGTACCTGTAGAGGTCATCTAGTCCAACCCCTCTACACACGCAGGGTTACCTACAGCACAGGTARGGGCACAGGGTGGCATCCAGGTGGGTTTGGAAGGTCTCCAGAGAAGCAGTCTCCACAATGTCTCTGGRCAGCCTGTTCCAGGGCTCCGCCACCCTCACTGTTAGGACATTTTTCCTTAAGTCCCTGAGGAGCTTTTGATGCTTCAGTTTGTGGCCATCTCCTCTAGTCCTATCGCTGGTCACCACCGAGAAGAGGTCAAACCCAACCTCCTCACTCCCTCCCTTAAGATACTGATGAGGTCCCCTCTCAGCCTTCTCTTCTTCAGGTTGAACAGGGCCAGCTCTCTCAGTCTTTCCTCATAGGGCAGATGTTCCTGACCCGCCCTTGATCATCCTTGAAGGCAAGAAGAAACACGAGCAGTTTGTTGATGGAGCTGAAGAACAAGTGACCTGTATTTTATTTGCCAATGTGGTTACTGGCCATGTGGCTATCCTAGAGATGACAAAGGCACTGAATTTTATCCATACTTGGAGGGAGACATAAAAGCATAGAAAATACAAAACATGTAGGAGTCAGCTTAAGATACAGATGCTGAATGTTTGGGAAAGCTGGTGACCTGCTTTAGCCCACTCATGACTGTCCGATTTCTCAGCAGCTTCTTGTAAACAGCCTTTATCTTTCAACTTGATAAAAGCTGAGGGGCAGATAAGTCACGCTGCCAGCATTCTTGGCAATATTTTGCAAGTTTGTCCCTGCATTTTGTGTCACTTTGGTAAACATGTATATCTTGGCTGARTGCTGTCACCATTGGAATGAATGGCCAAGTCCTCCTTGACGCTGGGGACCCCCTGGCACTGCTGCTGCACAGGGTGAACAGTTCTGTCTGCCTCAAGTGATGGCACTGCACCTGGGACACCGCCTGGGACAGGGCATGGATGGAGTGTCCTCCAACCGGGTCACTTCCAGTCCTGCTTCCAAAACACTCAAGAATTGCCCTATAAATCTCATCAGCTGTTATTTGGCCCCGCTGTCTTTTATCTCCGTGAATCAGGGACTGGTGGCTGGCAGCTGCATATAAACCGCATGGTGCCTGTGTGTGCATCTATGCATGCGTGTGAGCGTGCTGATACGCACACGTGCAYGCATACCAGGCTACTCGAGCTCCATTGAGACCGTCTTTGCCCACGTTCATCAAAGATGGAGTGCTGAACAGAGATACCCTATACAGGACACCGTGCTCGCTCGTTACATGCCTGTAGTCTCTACCCAGAATGCTTTCTTAAACACCACCGTCATTTCCATAAAATGTTTCAGATTAGAGAAGATCTTGGCTAAATTTAGCTTTTATGGTAGAAAGAATAAAACATAATTAACTGTTTAAAGAACAAAACACAAACCACATGAAGCAATGAAACTTGTTGGCGAGAAATCTAACAGTAGTGCTTGGTAGCAAACCCATCTCCTGTGGAGCAGATGTTTGGGATTTTACACAAAAATAGAAACTACGCTAATGGCAAATGCTTCAGTGCCTGAAAAACTGACAAACACCGAGCGCTGCTCTTTGGGAGAGGGGTACCACGAACTTCCACACTGCGCAGAGGCATGCAGAKAAAAATGGAGAGAAATTAAAGAAAAACAGCAGCAAGAAATATTGACAGATTTTTGAAAACAATTCCCCAAACTAGCAACGTCTCGCCGCCTTCAGGCAGCTTTTAGCGCAGTCTGAATGGCTAATTATTGCCAGCAGTGCTGGAAAAGCTGCTCCGCAGGCGCTTGATCACTCTTGAAACATCAGTCTCTGTTTTCAGTGGAGCCATACATTACATTCGATAAATTCTGTTTAAATCGAACTGTTAAAGGAATCTGATTTTGTAAACAAATATTTGGACTGTTGATATGGAGAAAACAAACCAAACCAACGAGGCCTTCGGGCGGCTGCCTCACTTCTCCTCMTACGGGGAGAGAAAGCCTGTGGCCTGCTATCCAGGGGGGACTCAAAGGCAGCGCTGCAGGACGGCGCTGCCGCTGCGAACCACGCGTCTCCCCCGGCGCTGCGGGTAAGGAGCAGCCCGGCATAGGAAGCTACATGTGCAGTGTTGGCCGGAGCACCAGTTTGTAATACATCCTCACAGCCCGAGTGAATGCGTTAGCACGGATTCATTATGATGAGGTTTTAAAAAAAATTCCATAGTTTTTCACCTTTAGTGCACAAAATATCACCAGGGAACTGTATTGACTGTGAAAAAAACATATATACTTTTTGTGCCTGTGTCCCATGGGACTCCTCTGAGTTAAACCGACCAGGAGAGAGAGAGCCGGAACAGCACGGCGGGCTCTGCGTGAACCTCCTGCGTGGGTGTTGGTGTTTGGTGTCCCCGTGCGCTGCCGTGCAGCGTCGTGCAAACAGCGACGTCGGTCCCTGCCACACACACGCACAGACACRTACACGCTCCCCAGGGCTAAACAGATGTCACTCCAAGCCCACATCTCACCAAAGTTTTCCGAAAGCCAAAATATAAAACATGAGGCCAAACGTAGCCGCCTCCGCGGTGCACGCTCGCCACTTTCACTTTGATTCAGTCCTCTCCACATATGGTTTCCCCTCCCCTCCTGCCTCCCTCACCCCTCGCATTTTAAACTTAAAAGACACAATAAATGGAATTGAAATGCTATGTCTGCAGTGGACACCAGTGGGAGATGGGACACAGAAAAGCAGAGGGGAMGTTTGGACGGGCAGACCAAGAACCGGTTCCCACCGCTCAAATGGACAGGAGTTGCCCAGWGATGTGAACCAGTGCCAGGAGCCTTGCTGTAAAATAAGGGGGGCTGTGGGAATGACCACAGCTCCACAGGGACAGATACACGGATCCTGTGTCATTCCTGCTCCCAGCTGCCTTGGGGGCTGTCACTTTGCTCCTCATTGCAATGCTTGTTATGCTCCAAAAGCCTGAAGTTTCCTCTTTTATTCTTTTGCTTTTAATGCTATTAGACTAAAAAAAAAATCAGGTATTTCTGGAGTATGGTTTTACATGGGAGATTTGGGGAGTGGTTTGCTTATCCACGTGACGAGAACGCTCTCCCGGGTTTCGGTGACGCGCYAGCTCGCCGTTCACCCGGACAGCGGGCGCAGCAAGGAGCCCCGCGGGCGCCGTGCCAGCGCCCGGGAAGTCTGCGAGCGCTCAGCAAGGTCAAACGCTGCGCTCGCTCCAGCAGACGTCCCGCATCTTATCATACTTTACAGGATTAGATCACAGAAGCCAAACAAAAAGCCGAGGCACTCTGGAAAGTAAACACTTCTTCTTGAGTATATCAAGGGCGGTCGGATTTGCTCATGCTGCAGACCTGAAGGGCTCCCCCGGTGCTGCTTTCCGAGCAGGAAATAGTTTTGAAAAGCTTACCCCATAGCATGATCCTTAGCTCTTTTTAAGTCTGGAGAACAATGTGATAAAATTTGGAATTTGTTTCTCACTAGTTTACTGCAGCTTTTCACATTCACTCAGTACCAAGTCTTAACATTATGATCGAGGGAAAAAAAAAAAAGTAGAGCCAAAGCCAACCCTTTCAGCAAGTGGGTAGAATTCCAACCAAGGCAAGTTTGTACATACCAAGGCTGAATTTTGTTCGTGTTCTGTCTAATATCTAAGCAATTAAATTATATTATTAAATAATTTAGGATTAAATTTCAGTTTGGAAAATCATTTCTATTTAGCTATACGAGTGAAAAAAAAAAAAAAGGCTGGGAGCCAACCTTTTCTGCACTCATATTTCAATTTGAGTCCAACTGATTTTTGTTGAATGCAGAAAAAAATAATTGATTCCTTCATAGTCTRAGCTCTCACTTCCTCATCCTGGAGGGAAGCTGTCCATGTCCATCTTCTTTCCCAAGTAAACGAACAAATTAAAAAAACCTGAAAGCCCTGAATGTACTTCTCTGGTACTGAATCTAAATTGTATAATTGCATATTTTATTCAACTTTGTCTCTTCCAATAAGCAAGTTTTATAGCTGTATGCAAGTTTGCAGTTGCTTTATGTGCTATGAATATGCAATTTAAGAAAAAATTTAGGCCAATATAAGCTGCATTTTCCACACCTTGGTGTTAGCCTTTGCAAATGTAAAACCCTTTGCCCCCTATTTTAGCAACCTGCACAGCACTGTTTTTCCTCCACATAGCTCCTTTTCATCCCAAGGAATTCTGTTGAACGTTTCTGATTACAGAGACTTTGRGAGCATAATTTCACCCACCAAATAGCTGCAACCACATCTGAGGTGGAATGCCGGAGCTGTTTAACCTGAGCGGGGCTGAGTTATGCAGAAAGCTGCAGGGAAGAACGAGGCCAGCACGCCGCCGCTCCTCGCGCTGGCACCGGGGCCGCAGCAGCCCAGCGAGCGCGAGCGCTCACGACCCTGGTGCGACGTCCCAGCCGCCCTCCATCGCCTCCAGTGCTGCGGCTTTCCCCACTAACAAAACCCCACGCAGCACTTCCAGCCGGGGGCACATCAGCACAAACRTTGGTTCTGCTCGGCTCTACTCTGAGCCTGACGGAGTCTCCGCTGTGGGGACTGGCGCTGTGGCAGTTGACCCACCATGGCGTGCCCCAAAAGCAACGTGCCCCCAACCTTACCCATCGCTGTCATGTACGCGACCGCTGCCGCCCTCAACCTCCAGCCCCGTCCCTTTTGTTTCTAATCGAGCGCGAGCGGCTGCCAATATGGGAACATTCCAGTCTGGGAAGTCGCCCCTCCGACGTATTTTTCTTGGGCTCCGCGGGTATCCCGTCAACGCAGCCTTGACGAGCACACCCAGGGTAGCGTGAGATGGGGCTTGCTGCCTGCAAAGGACACCGGGGCAAGCTGATGAACCRAGAGGGCTAAGTGGACGTGGGGGCTTTAATGATCTGAGATTTAATTAATAATAGTAGAATCCACTTCAGCTTCGGTTCCAAATCCTCCCAGATGAAAGGGAAAAATAACATGTGGTCTGCCATGTGCTAAGTATTCGCCTGTCCTTGAATGTCCTTGTTAAATGTGTTCCGAATTAAAGATATCTAAACACCACGAATGCTGCATTTTATTGTATATATCCATTAGTAACTAAAAATAATCAGAAGCAATAAATAACAAAGCTGGAAACTCGGCCCGGGGCAGCCCAGTGGAAGCCGCTCGCCCCGAACCCGGCGCGACGGAGGCGCTTGGAGCGTCACGGTCCGCCCGCGGGCCAAGCAGGCCTGGGGGCAGCGGGGCGGCGCGGGGGCCGTCGGGGAAGGCRGCAGCCGGGTGGCTGCCAAACGCTCCCGCTTGCCCCGGAGCCCGGCTCGCTCGGAGCGCAGGCCCTGCCCATGGCTCACGGGCACGCGGTGATGCCCTCGAAGCCGGCGCGCGCCCGTCCGGGCATCTTCTCCAGTGTTTGCAAGCTCCCCGGCCCGAGCAAGGGAGCTTTTTATCTTCCAGGCYTACTTTTAAAAATCATTGCTTCTGCATGTGCGATGTTATGTTGATTACAGTAAAACTGGAGAATGCTCTTAAATGTCAGGCTGTCTACTCTGCTGCAAATGCTTCGGTGCTTTGCTCACCCAAACTCTTTTTGAAGGTCACTTTACTAAAATCAAATAACTGTAAGATTAATGTCGGGATTCTCATTTCGTAATGGTCTAGAAAGCTAATGATAATTTTATTGTTTGATGTTTTGCTATAGACAATGATTTTTGGTGTTTTTTTATGAAGATCAGGGATGGATTCGGTAATGAAAAACATATGTAGTAACTTAAGCCTAGTAAGCTAAGRCTGTCTCTGTGTCCAACAAAACTATGCTAAATCCTTTGATTTATGTATGGTATTTTGAACCACGCAATACAATTATCTTATCCACTCTACATATAACAGAAAGAGAGAGAGAGGGAGAGGCTTTAGAGTTTATCCATCAAATGGGCTCAAGTGTTTTACTTAAAAGTGTGACCTAAATTCACTCCTTGCATTATTGTTAAGCAGATTTGCAAACTTTCCTTCAAAGTGTGACAAAATTGTTAACTAACCACCACAGTCACCACACTCCTGTCCCTTTTCTGCAGTGCTTTTACTACAAATGCAGCAATTCATGCCCACTGTCTTATCTGCTTTTTTTCTTTTTTTCCTATTTTTCTGTTTTGCTTTGGTGAAACTCTTYGGTATGGAAGTTTTTGCTCTAAACACAGAAAGTTTGGAGCAAAGTAAAGACTCATTTCTRTGAAGGGCTGAAAGTTTGGTAATGGTAATTGTTCTTACACAGAAAATGCACAGATTGTACAGCATGAGTTGTGTTTTCAGATGAGTTTACTAGCCTGAAATAGAAGAGGTACATATGTATAAATGCAAATATTTTTCAGGCCCAGTTTCAGCATACACTTTTTAAATGCCGTGCAGGCATCAAGCTTAAAATATATACATTTTCCAGATAAAACTTGGAGTACCTGTCTGGTTTCCACAGTTTAGTTTAATTTGCAGTATGTTTTCTTTCTGGCACATGAAAATCTACAAGATTTTTACTGCATTACTTTTCAGAACAGAAATGCTTCCTCTCTTTGGTCCTATCAAAATACATGTCTGTGTTAAGATTACTGACCCTTAACAGAAAATTACAGATTACAGAAAATATATGCAGAAGATTAACAGGAGGATAAGTCAAAATACGTGAGGGACTAACAGTAAAGTCAATTCTCAATGCAAAAAAGGTTCTTTAAAAATTGCAAATGTGGTTATAACTAGAGCAAAACAGAAGACCTGACTGCAGCAGAAAGTGCATAAAACCACATTAGCCAAATTAGTGCAAGCTCAAACTCTACATTGGCAAAAATTTCRGCCTTCTATACCCTAGTTCAGGGATTTTGCAGCTTGTCACTTGTGGTACAGCCTTTCTTATTTTGGGGCTTSGGCCACAGCTTATTAAAATCATTCATAATTTTTCCTCTTAATGTCAGTTGGCTTATTTAGGCCACAGTTAGCACACTCAAGCTCAGGGCTGTGCTTTGAGCTATCATTTGCAGGAATGGCACCAAAGATGAAAATGTTTGCTATTCAGGAGTTACATTTGCATGCGTATGTTGCTAAATCTTAAATAGCGGAGGCTTGATTGCCTCTGTCTACAAAGTTAACTTTTCTCACTATCTCAGTCTGCTCAGTAATAATAATACTTTAATAAATCCTCGCTTTCATTCACAGGGTCGTGGCTCAGACCCCAAGACGTCAGACGAACTGGCAGGGGCTGTGGCTGAAGGTTGGCAAAGCACTTAAATGTGAAAATTAAGAATGCGCCACGGTTTCAGAGAGGCAATACGACTTAAGAGCGTGCTTAAAATCCCGCGTGCTCCTAAACGCTCCCCTGCCAAGGGCCAGGCTGCTGAAGAAGAGCCCACGCAGGGACACGACGTGCATAAGGACAGGTCGGCTGTGCAGAAGGTCCTCCCGCACCTCAGGAGCACGTGCTGGAAGGGCTGGGAGCGGAGCCCGGGGGATCCGGGAGGACGATTTCCCGCTCGTGACCTTTCCTTCAGGACACGCCACTAGCGGGGGCCTTGCCGGTGGCGTCTCCTCTGCCTCAGCACGGCTGCATTTGCGCTGCGCGCCCGGGGCGCCTCGGCACCGCGCGCCGCCCGGCCCAGCAGAGCGCCCRCTTTGGCGTGGGCGTTCCGGGCTGTTCCCTGCTCCTCTCAGTTCTGGTTTAGAATGTGGGGAATTTCTGATGTTTGAAAAGCAATTGTCACAGTGCGGCGCATGAGAGAGAGGAAACAGCGCAGACCACCCGAGTCCAGCCCTTTATGTGGACATTTAATCTCCTCCATCGACATCAAAGCCCCAGCGCTGACATCCTATTGCATTTCCTCATGTGAGGTTTCCAGCTTGTTTTCTCTCCCCTCCCACCCTGTTCTCRCTCTCATCTACTTTGTATTACTACCAAAAGGGAGCATCTTTTTCTCCTTCATCCTCCTCCTCCCAAACCGGCAGTTACCCTCCTAGCTGAATATTTACGCTAGTTTCAGGTGATCTTTTCTCTCCTCTCCCCCTTGCTGTGGCTCTCCTCAGTCAAGCAGCATGAGGAACAAGTTAACGCAAAGCACCTGAGCAACACGGGGAAGCCGGGAGCCCGGCCAGCCCGGGGTGCACGCCAGGTCCACGGGCCCCAYTCCTCCAGCGAGGACCTATCATTGGTGTTTGGAGAATCGAAGAAGAATCAAAATACTTATTATTTGCAAAAAAGAACACTCATTCCATCTCACGACCAGYTTTTTGTTCCAGCGTTTTTAATACACTATACTGTTGCAATATCAAGGTATAAGAACTAGAAACTAAATAAATGTTCCTCCTCCTATTTGCTGACATGACACATTGCCTATTTGCAATGGAAATGACTGAGAAAGTACCTAAGATGCARCAACATGGAATTAAGTCTCCAAGGGTATGATTTACTTTTACTGTTTGTACTGTTTGTGGCAGTTTTGTTTTATAACTTTAAATGAGAAGTGGATWTTTCATAGTTGGTTTTCTGGTGTGTGCAGATGCGCATGCTGTATATGTATACACACAGGCATATATATATATATTTATATATATGCATGAGCACACACACAGAAAGAGAGGAAAAGAGAAACTGAAGCTTATGATAACACTGTAAAATGTCTAAAATGATTAAGAGGAAAAAATACCGCACAAGCCAAAACTCCCCACTGGTTTCATATAATTGTGACACTCAGCGATGAATGCRAGATAGGAGTTTGATATCATAAAAACTTATGTGTGAGAGTGAACTCATAGAAATCACTCAGGGGAATAAATCACTTGCAGGCCCAAGAGTTAGCTGGATAAAAAGCTGGACACTTTGCTACTAATGCAATATCTGAGTCCGAAGTATCAAATGCAAAGACAAGTCTCTAATCTCAGCGGGCTGCGCAGTGGAGTCTAGTACTTTCTCACAGCCAAAGCTGCAATTGTCCACATCACTTTTCTAGTGAAATGAGTACTGTATTAACTCATTTCCTAGCTGCTATGAACATACAGAAGTTTCCCCAGCTACAGTTTGCAGGTCTTTTTACCCTTGCAAATGCATGTGGAAGGACTGATCCTCAAGAAAGCCAACAGAAAAAGTAGGATCTGTTTTTCCTTTTGATCCATGCTTCAGTTCAGAAAGGAGAGAGAATGTGGCCCTTGATACACCAAGCAAGAGAATGAATAAGACATCAAGGARAGCTCTTCTGAATTCTGTTTTTCCCCAGCCATGGCCATACCCATGCCCAAAGTCCTTCTGAAGTAAAATTAGCAGGCAACTTCAGCACGTGGTGAGGAAGGGGTGCGGGCACTGGCCCACCCTGCTCTGGGGTGAAGCAKTTACAGCAGGGGAGATTTGCTGCTTGGAGAAGACAGGACAAAGGCTTTGGGACCAGCAGTTTGAGAGGCTAGATTTAATTTAAATATAAGACATGGAAATGATGATGCATCAGGAAAGCCTCACATGACCCACAGCACCCAGTAGCGGACGTCCTGATTATTTCCTCCCCCTAGTTTTACAAGGATTCACTTGCACTGCATGCAGTAGAGTTGCTCCTCATTTGCTTGTGTCACACTGGATCTGAGCCAGGCCTGGATACCCGATTTGTAACATTGCACTCACTGATAAGAAAGAGGCAGGAGAATAAGGGATATGGGGGGAGAGAGAAGTCAGATGCTGCACGGCCAATTCTCTGCTGGTGGACATTGGCTTCCYGGGCACGGCTGCCTGCTCAACAATCTTATAAAATGTGTTAGCAAGGGTATCAGTAATAATCTGCGACCAGATGCCTTCTCGATTTCACATCCCTCTGCAGCGCATTAAGTAGTCTTAACCCTGAAAATCTCCCAATTACTACACCATATCCTGTACTTCGGACTAGGCAAGAAAAATCCTGTTTTACAGCTAGCCGCCTTTATTCCTACAGGGGAGCCCACTCAGAATATGAATACCTGAAGGATCCCTTGATTGCRCACAGGGGAAAATGCTGGTCTACCCAGTGTCTCAGTGCAGCRGGGTGCAGAAAGTACCGAAAATACATCCGATTCTGAAATCATCATGGAAAGTTCTGAATGGAACCGAAGAAATTTATTTCCAGAAAGAGYTGATATTTCCATAGTTCATGAATTTGAATAAGAGCTGCATAAAGTTTCAGTCAAGAAAAWATGGGGAAATTGTTTTAGTTAATTTCATTTTGACATTTCCTGAATCTTTTAAATTGTACCTAGCTTTTTTTTTTAATTAATAGTTTGACTCATCATTTACTATTTTCATGTTTGTTTCAAGACTGGTCTTGAAAAGAAAAGAAACAATCATAAAGATAAGTAAAACAAAACCAAAATGAAACTGTTATAATCAGGTTGAACAAAAGTATTTTGCACCAATCTAAATGAATATTTTTTGGGTTTTTCATCTTGCGACAGCTTCCTCTCTCTCTCTCTCTCTATTTTTTTAATGCACAAATGGACCCAGAAATTCATAATTCATCCAGCTGTTTCAGATKAATAGCTTCAGTTTTAATAGAGTTCAGTGAGGTGGAGAGTGTACAGCAAATCTGGCCATTTCCTCCTGCATTGTGTGACCTGGAGCTTAAGAGGGGATGAAGAAAAACCTGATTTTAATTCTGTCCTATCCTGGTAATAAATCTGTGCCTGGTGCCTGAYTCAACCCAGGAACTAGCCCCCTAGAACAAAATATATTTTTTACCATAAATGAGTTTCAAGGTGTCAATAGATAGCTGAAGCAAGACAGAGTGGCAGGTAGACAATATTTATGTTCTACAGAACGCTACGAGTTGACACTTTGAACACATGGCCAAGATATCTCCCTCAGTAACACAGACAGAATGTATTTATAAATACAACTTAAGTMAGAACTGATGAACGAGGGAAAATATTTCATCTTTTATGGAAACAAGAACCCTCCTGCCTTTCCGGCCATCGGGAGCACCGAAAGACCTTGTAGCCCCCTGAGAAGCCTCACTTTAAGCAAGGTCATCTCATGGGTTTCACCGGTGTGCAGTTCGTAGGAACATGGGCTCTTTRTGCTCTTTATGCAGATACAGCTCACGCCATGTGGCTACCCGCCACCCAACTCTTGGCTAGGCTGACAAAGACAATGAAGATGAAGGTGGCGAAGGCTTTTCCTTCAGCCCACGTGTGCACCCTCCTCCAGCAGGGCTGAGCGTGGGTACCGCACACTCTGCCTAGCTCTGCTAGGGACTAGTTGACACTGCAGCGCTGCACGGGTAGCGCTGCAGAGAGGAACTGTTGGTGCTGGAGACCTCAGAGCCACTCTGTTGGTTTTAGGGTTGTTTCATTCAGGTGTGACCAGCCCTTGTGTAGCTGGGGGTGTGCCTCTCCCCACTTTTCCTGTTGGAATATATATGTTGTAAACATGCAGCCTGACAGCTCGCCAGTGCTTTCTGACAGGGAACCCCCCACTTACACATCAACCGTCAGACGCAAGAGGCAGCCAGAACTGCAGCCTGTCTCAAAATAAACTGATATGACTTAAATGGAGGATTGATGTAAAACATTATGATGTGCTGCATATTCAGTAATGAAAAACATCCTGGAAATTGATGAAGGAAAAGGTCATTCGCATACTACTGAAATCCCTTAAGAACCTTATGGCTTTGCTGGGTGCATTAATGGAAATGTGTTAATGACCATGCAAAGATGTGGTCTAAGGCTGACCACCAAGCCTGCGCCCTCGCTGCAAAATTATTGACAGCTATATTGCTTATTCTTGTAGTGGTTAGGAAATGAAATGCCTTTCTCTAATCAAGTAATTGCATTAAGCAACTGCTGGGAACATTTTGCTGCTCTTGTTTAATAGCTGAGAAGTCAAGTGTATTTCATGTTTGTTAACTGTCAGGAGTAGTTTTGTTCACATTTATTTCTGAACTAAAACAACAATGTTATTGCTCCTGCCCTTTGGAGTAAAACTTAACTTTTTTTTTTTTTTTTAAAAAGTCAGCTAGTAAAGACACGCAAGTGAAAAGTTTGGGCAGTCTTCAGCAAGTCAGCAAGATGGGACCAAACAAAGGAAGTTCTGAGCAGAACTAAGTCCTGAACCAGCAAATCCAGAGTAATAATAATAATAATAATAATAATAATAATACAATAGATACAAAAACAAACCAAACAACACAAACTGGTTATAATTTAAGCCATGAAATTCCTGGCAGATTTCACGCAGCCAAGAATTCTTATTGTGTCTCTCTCCCCGTGGCCACTGGTGCAGCATCTGCAGCTTGAGCGAGTGCTGCCGAGTGGAGGGAGCCACTGCAGTGTTTCCCTTCTGACTCATCCTCTAGGGTTTTGGCCAGGAGGTACCATGGGCCCAGGAAATCATGTTAGTGCAATGGAGGGAAAAGCCACTGTCTTTTTGCAGCCCACAGTGTCCCTGAGGGCTCTCTGGTGCCACAAAGCCCCATGTTTCACCTCCTCGTGGTCAGTTCTCCTTAGGTGCACCCCACTTCCAGCCCTTTAAGCTGCCGCTGAAATCCTGAGATTATTGGGGGGTGTCAGGGAGCCGTGAGCTGCCCTGAGGCGTGAAGCTCTGGCGCTGGCAAGATGACCAAGCTTCACCATGGAGGCTGCTTCACAGGGCAGGGCACCTCCAACATGTCTCTGGAAGAAAGGGGTGCCCCCAAAATCTACTCTCTTCTGCTTTGCTCTGCACCKGGCCCAGTCTTAATGTGTGACAAGCATGGGGTGTGAGCACGTGTTTTCCCGGCTTTCTCCTTCACCCCTTCTCCTSCTGGCCTGGGCAGCAGCGAGCACTGGAGTAGGAACCACGGCTGGGGAGGGAGATGCTGCCACTTGCAGCCCTCGCTGGGATTTGCTGCAGGAGTGGCAGGAGGGCTCGCAGGCAGAGCTCACTGCGGACCGGTGTTTCCTGTGCCTGGACAGGGACTGCTGGCTCTCATATAGAAGAAAAGCGACATAGAGAAAAAGAAGGCAGCTGATACGCAGCTAGAGGTGGCCTCCCGTGGCTGCTGGGCTTCGGTTTTGCTCCTGCRCGACCTAGCTCTGATGGGGACACAGGAGCAGCTCCACGTGCTTTCTGCAGCCCATGGGATATTACGATAGGACCTGTGATCTCATTCCTACTACGGGGACCATGGATGCTCTAGGCATGCTGGGCTCCTCTGGGGAGCCATGTGCAAAGAGTAGGGGAAGGCAGCCCCAATAAAGGTTATTTTGGCCTATAGGTTTGGTCTTAGACACCTGGGGCTCACCAAAGTTACCTGCTGGGTCTGGCCTCAGCTCACTACTGGTCTTCCTGCACTGCTGTTGGTTAATGGTTCAATAACTCAGTGACAACAGACAAGATAACTGTAAAAGGTAAGGATATGGAAATTCATAGAGTAGCACAAACATCTTCTAATGTCATCATGAGTTCATTCAATTCATATCATGGTATATTAGAAAGTGTTCTGACTGCAAAATGAGTAAAAAAAGCACACRGCAAAGTACTAATTTCTAACTGGTTTATGCACAGTCCATCATCTGGATTGTACATAATTTTACAGATGAGAGGTGAAGCAATTGATGACAATAAAAATACAGACAGGAGCAACTTAGAGTCTGAGACGGGGGTCAATAAAGACACATGCAGTACATGGCACCTCACTGATTCTTCCGTTCTCAGCAGTGTGCAAGGCTGAGGTTTGACAGTGGATCAACAGAGCTGCCTGTGGTGCTGATACACGAGGAAAACCGACACTCCAGCTGGCCCTGCGCTCGAGTACTCATACCTGCAGTAGGCCTAAGTCATCACAGGAAACAGACTAGGAGCCAAGCACTGCTAGAGGTGCCAAAAGGAAAAATAAGACAGATGCCCTGCTTACAGTTCTCTCTTTTATTCTTATCACCTTCTGTTATAAGTTTAATTTTCTATAAAACAGAAATGCAGGGAAAAAAATGGGAGGAAACAATTAAAAATTACTTCATGCCCTTTGTATTATTATCCTGCCATATTATTTAACATTCACAAACCTGATTTTCCTTCTGAATTCCATTTGCCCCAGAGATTTTGAGATTCCCTTACATTTTTTTATTTCATTTTACAGTCATGTATTCCGTACTTGCTGGGTCTAATGTTTTATTCTATGAAATTTCACAGCTGCTGAAGTGTCCCTTTTACAGATCAAAATGCAGTATTTAAGGCTGAACTTGGAATGCAGAGTGAAAATGTAGTTTAGCTGGCCTTGGCTAAAAATATCTTTGTCCAACATACACGATCCACTATGTGTTTTCTCAAGCATTTCCTTTTTTTCCCTGCTAAGTTTCTCTTCTGAGCAAGATAATTATTTATGACTTCTTAATTTAGTTTTAAAGAGCTCCAGTTGGTCAACTGCTCCCATAAATACACCAGCCAAAACACAGTTTTCAGAGCATTCATGGCTACATCCACAAAACCTCTCCAACTCCATACCTAACTGGCTAGAGAGGAACAGCCTTTGGGGATATTTCTGCTGATTGTAGCTGGGAAATTGCTGAGTTTGTTGGCAATGTTTGAGGAGAAACATACCTACTTTGTTTCCTCACCAAACACAAAATCTGTTTTTTGCATTAAGAAGAATTCCCAAACCTCTCAGAGGTGAGACGCAGAGGAAAGTCACAGATCCAAGAGTGTAGTAAGTCGGTCGAACGGACGGTTCATGCTTTAGTAACAATAATACAATAAAACTGATCGTTTTCATAGGCCTGGCGGCCCGCTGGTCTTCCTGTGTGCTAAGCAGGCTGCAGTTGGGCTTAATGATCAGTTAAAACACTCTCGCTCAGTCCCTCCTGGCCAAGAGTCATCTCCTCGTGCGTGATTTAAGAGCCCTTCCGAAGCAGCCCCGTGAGCCCGATGCCTCCGGAGCACGGGCCACCCAGCCGAGAAAGCTGCGGGCAGGCGCTCAGCGTGCCGAGAGCCTGTTTGCTGCAAGGGCAGAGAGCCCAGACGTCTTGATTGCTTCAGAATATCCCCCCACCCTCTTCTTTTTTGCGTATGTGTGTATAAGCAGATTTTTCAAACTTTAGCTTTCATATATTTTGATGAAATTTAGGCAGAATCATGGAAAAAAAAACAACGAATCCAGTAACACAGGCAACTGTGAAGTGTCTGATTCCAGCCATGAAACCGACCATGAAATACTCTTGCTGTGCTATTCCTAGCAGAGAACAAAAGTTCTCTGTGAGGGTTCAAAAGCGCTCAGCCGTGCGAACAGGTCTCGGCTTCTTGGTTTATGGAGATGGGYGGCTTGCAAAGAAAGTTCAGCACCCAGTTAGCTTGCACTTCCTTCGGAGTTAAAACCTCTGTCTTTGTTAAAAATAGMAGAAAACAGATTGCTGGATGCTTTTTTGCTTTTTAAAGAGGTGATAAATTTGGAGAATGTTTACTATGCGYTCAGTGATTCGGGTTTCATAAAGGCAAACATTTGTAGCAAGCCCAGGAGAGCAAGCAAACCCACTGGCAGGGAAGTTGAGAAAATATCTTAAACTAAAGGATGACAGACAAAAGGGAATTCTGAGAAGATGAAATTCCACAAACCCAGCTCCACTTCTAACCCTTTTGCTAACAGCTGATTCCAGGTCCTCAGACCAACCAAGAAAGAGAGAGAGAAAAGATGAAAAGAGGAAATATAGGAAAAGGAAATGAAAAGAGCTTTATTAGTAAGGTTCTTCTCCTGCCTGACCCAATTATCAGATTTTGCATTTAAGTTTAAGACAGCAGATCAAACAACAAGAGCCACTTTGTACTTTTGCCAGGAGACCATATGATATCTCTCAGTGACTCTCCTGCATGCCAGGAATAAGAAACTGTGCCTCTAAGTTAGTTTGTCTTACATATGGTGCAACGTGCAAAAAATAGCAAAATTCATAAATGACTGCACTTGTGGATGATGTCCAGGATTTATGGTACTTTATCAGCTAGGGTGGGGGGAGAAGAAGGAAAAGGAAAATCTAATTATAAGTTTCCACAAATAAGCTAAAAAGGAATGAGAACTGAAAGAAAGTCCAAAGGTTGGTGTCATGCAAAGTTAGCAAAAGCAATCCATTAGACTCATTTTGAATGAACACTTTGCAATCTCCAGATCAAAATCTGTTCTGGCTATTTGGATATGTTTCCAGAGGCTAACAATATACTATAGAAATTATTCTGAAAACGCCCAAGCTCTATTATCATACCTTATAAATGTTAAGGCCTGCAGCCTTCAGACCCTTTCTCTACGTTGTAACATTTCAGGTTTTGAGTATTTTAAGGCTAGAGTGGGATTTGTGCACTGAATAGAACAGGAGATGCCCTGAAAAGTGTGTCCTCTTCACTTCATCTTTTTTTCCAGTACTGCTTTTGGTAATACTGGTAACCACTGGGACCCTTTCCATTCTGCACGGCGGGGGTAGAGCTCATTTCTCTGCCTTAATAGCTGGCAGTTCATAAAATAGCATATGTCGCTTTCACTTGTGCAAACAAAAGCAAAGAACTGTAAGTTAACTGTGTTTTAAGCATATCCTTTTAAACAAAAACAGAGGCAAATCTTTCTGAGAGATTTTATATTGGGGTGTTTTGAAGATGAAGTTACTTTCCTACCTCCCACAAGAAAAGAGCTTAATTTTAATGCCAGTACTTATTTTTCACTGGCTGGTTCTGACACTTTGACACTTTTGTTTCTAAGATATTTTTAGCTTTAATACATTTCATTAAACATCTATGTTTCTGAATGAAATACCAGCTTTGTTTTCAGGAGACAACCTTTTCTTTGCATTTATTAGCCCCTTTGGGCTGGAAGCCACTTCTGAGGCTTTATCCACCATGTTCCTCCGTAGGAAACAGCTAGTCTGAACTTGGCTCTCTTGGTCCTAAACTTGTTCCACAGCTAGTCTCTTTGGAAACGATATCCTGCTATCATGCCTGCAGACTCCCACTGGAATTTAAATACATTGTTTCTTTGCTCTGCCTTCATTAACCAATGAAGATAACTGAGCCTTCTCGTTTCTAACAATATCCCTTTACCGAGATTTGTGTACAAATAGATATGGACCGTCTTGCTTTAGCTAGACTGCATATAAACAATTGTATTCCAAAGGATTTTGCATTCTATTTTTGACTCTTTTACCAGAAAAGATTCTGTGCATGTTGAGGAGCTAGGAGAAATAGGAAGGAGGTCTATAAACTCATAGGTGGAATGAAGATGGCGAAGGAGACAATTATTCACTCTTTCTTACAGAGCCAGAAGAAAAATATCAGGCAGCAGTGTTTTGCAGCTGCAGCACGCTAAGGCAGGACTCTCTCACACAGCATGTAATTAAGTTGTGGCACATGCCACGGGAGGATGTAGAGGCCGAATCATAAATGAATACAAAAGGATTTAAACATGTTCACAACAAACATATTTGATAGGCCATTGGAAGAAAAGGTTTGTTAGTGGCTATTAAGCACAAAAGCCTATATGCAGTTTCTCGTCCAAGAAATCCCTGCACTGTTCACTGCTGGAAACTGAAGGGCTGTGAGTGCCAAGACCTGTGCAGCTTCCTTAAGCATATGCTGCTGACCCATGCTGGAGACAAAAAGACCTTCTAGTGTGATCCCCACATGCCAGTTCTCGTAGTGAAGATGGAAACAAGACAGACTGGATCTGCAGAATGAAACAATCTCTCCTGCATCAGCAGAAGACATAAGGAGCTGACTTGCTCTTTGCCCTGGAATCTGAGTTTCCCCAAGGAGGGCACACATTTCCCCTTTACTAATAAGAAAGTCTGCCTGTGCACATCAGGATTTGCTGGAGCAAAGATGATCGTCATACTGCAGCAGGAAAACCTTCCYGTTAGTTCACATCAGCTGAGCTAACTATCTTAGCTCCCAATGACCTTTCCTGGAGAAATCTTCYGGATGGACCTTCACACTTGCTTGCAGAAGGGCTGACATTGGCATTGAGGGAAAAGGGCATGTGGGCTCTGGTGACTTGGACAGTGGGACTTCTGCACAAGTGAGGGAGCTGTTCATGGCCAGGGATCCCCTTCTTGCCATGGCTTTCTGAGGTGCCAGCACAGGTCTTGGGGAAGGTGCCTGCATGCATGGGTGGGAGCACTGCAAAATGTTTCCCCGATGCCAAGAATGGCTCTACATATAACACAGGGGAGTTTATGGATGAAAGTTGTTCCAGGTTTGGAATGCTGTTCCTTCCTGGTCATCTTGGGAGTGATATCAGCATGGATATTATTTTTTTCTCTGAGGACAACTGACTGACAAGTAACAATGTTTGATTTTTCACAAGTCTACGTGGATCATAGCCTTTGCTCTTAATCCAGACCCAGCGTGCTCTGTTTTCTTTCCACCTCATCCATAGTGGCATGAACACCGATGTGGGTCTGGGAAGGAAATAATTTTTCTTGGAAAGATGCTGGCTAGCCCATGACAGCTTCTTCTGTTGCGGAGTTTTGTATTTCTTGGTTAAAAGCATGCTCATCATTTGCTATTTTTTTTTCATAAGCCACGTTTGAATAAGGAAACACAAATATATAAAAAACAGCTGTTGAAATGTAATTAAAGAACAGACGGGGCCTTCTGCCAGGTCTTCTGAGAGAAATGAGAGCTTGCTCATTACTTGAACCCTCCTCTGTACCACGCCCAAGCACGAGGATGCCTCGCTACTGAAAGCAATCCCTGCCTGCCCACTGGGGATAGACAAAAGCAGTTGCTCAGCGTGCGTTAGCAGCGCTCCTGTCATGTGCCTGGCTTTAGCTTGATCAAAGGAAAAGTAAATTACATCTTCATTTATACCAAACAGCGAGGCTGCTTTCCCCCAAAGCAAATGTTTAGGAATCAATTGCATAAAGGAAGCCACGCAGTGCCCTCTCTACGTTGTGGGAGTCAAGGATGTCCAAGAGTGACAGCAGATATTGTCCATGACCCATGGGAACCCATGCGAGACCAGCAACTGGAGTCCAAGTGGAAAATCCCTGGGCATCTYGAATGGCGCTAGATGTCTACATGCAGCCAAACAAATCCAGGCCCTAGTGACACCAGGAAACACCTATTTAGAGACATTTACCACAATCAGCAGTGTGGAACCCTGTCAGTCCTTGTAAGAAGAATACAACCTTCAGGCATATATTTAATTAGATGGCACCTAGTCCCTGACTATGCCTCACACATAGTCCCACACGTGGCACTATGGCCTGTTTATCAAACCAGAAACTTTTGCATGCAGCTCAGTGACCAAAGTAATTCATTTTAAGAAAGATCAGAATGTAATTTGCAGAATTATTCTTACGAAATTTGAATGAATAAGCATTTGTTTGTACTACGTACACAGACCAAAAAGCAGAATTCAGCAGCTGTGGAGAGAAGGCAGCCTCATCCAGGAGAGCTAAGTGGAAGAGAGCTTGTATGAAACAGTTTTCTAAATATATCTATCATCTCAAATTTTCTGCAAGACTACTGAGTCTTCTTTTGGTTAAGGCAAAATAACTCAGATGGTAAGTTAGTCTCCCAGCATTTCAAGATTGCCTTCTGCACAACGCAGCGTTATGTGTCCTGTACGATATGTACATGTACATTTATCTATTGACAGTTGCTGTACATCTCCTGCCTGTTGCCTATCCTAAAGTCTTGGCAATTACACTCAACGCATTAAACTTGAAAAGGCTAAGCAAATTTATTTAAAAAACAAGGTGATTTCTGGAAACAATAATCCCTCCAGAGAAAAAGGGCTGAAATTCAAGATGAAGCAATCTGGAATTTTATTCCTGTTTAATGTTGTTGTCCAAGCTTACCTCTAATATTCCAGAGGGAACAGTTTTTCTCATGACTGATGGAAACTTAAGTCTCCTCAGAGGAAGGGTTTCCCTTCCAGAAATTTAGAACTTTTTTAAAAAAAAAAGTATCAGACAACACAACATTGTGCCAAAGAACAGAATTTTCCAAGGATCTGAATGGAATAATCACTTTGTTTTACATGGCAGACAAGGTCTTCACTGAAAAGAAAATRCAAAGATGTGGAAAATATAGAAACTGGACGTACAGGTTTATGAGACAACCAATACTATATCTGCAGGGCTGAAAGCCCAGAATTATCCATATGCTYATAACTAAACACTCAAAAAAGGAAAGTGAACTTCAAATACGTCACAAACTTTTGGATTATATTCAATCACAGAGTTGAAAATAGGATGTGGGTGTCATTAAAAAGATAGGTAGGTGAATTTTGCTGGAAAATAGCAGCTGCCTACTCACGAGACTACACAGTGGCAATGTCATTCTTTGAACACCATTTTCAAAATATTCTTCATAAGTAGCTTTTCCTTTTACYTAAAATCTCATGAGCTTATGATTAAATCTAAAGAGCAAGAACCTTACCTAGGGCAAGTTAATATGTTTCCATTGAAGTAGATGATATATGGCACAATTTCACCCTGCCTTGTTCAGGTGAAGGCATGGAACATGTTCATTCCCCTCCCAGAGGTGCAATGGACCTCTGCCTCTGTGAATAGCAGGAACTCTATCTCTTATATTTTTTACTTTCCTAGAGAAAGAACTGTATGACTCATGATGCTCACAAACATAGAAGTTTCTCTTTTATACTAAGCCTAAATTTTTCTGCTTAGGCAGGAAAATTCCCTACAACAGCCTTAACATGTATGTACATAGGGTGAATGAGAATCCCCTAACTCTCATAGTGAAAAGCATATTGCAAAACTTCATTCTGTGTCTTTTCAGTCTTCTCATGAAAAGATAGTTTACTTACAGCTGAGAGTCAGTGGCTGCATAAATACATAAAATACCTTCCCAGTCCTGATTCAGTGTTCACTGGTGTGAGAATGTGCTAATATTGATTTATTCAGAGCCAAATACAGAGCCTTTCTCTTACACAGTGAGTTCTCAGTAAATCTCAAAGTGTTCTGCAAACAAGGCGAGTATCATTATCTCTATTTTACACATGGGAAATTGAGTTATAGGAAGGAGGGATCCTATTTTCTCAAAGTCATCCACTGATTGATTAAAACCAGACTATCTCTGAATATGTGCTATTCAACAGTAGCAGAACTTGATCCTCCGGCGCGTGTTTTCAGGAATGTTCCTTATGCAGGCAAGAAAAGAAAATCATTATGAGCTCACTCCCGCGAGGGGCTGAGCTCGCTGACTCCAGCCCCAAGCAGCGTTTAGGAACAGGCCCGACTTTAAGAAAGTGAGTTGTCCCCTTGACTTCTGAAAGACGTAACAATGTGCTGAAAGTTAAACATGTGCTCAAACACGTGTTTCTGCAGGACTGAGCCCTTTATGAGTCACCAGTGCGCTGCTGCACATTCTGCAGGCTGAGATAAACCACTTCAAACCGGCGCAAGTTCGCTCGCTGGGTCTACGGGTTGGAGACGTTCTCGTGATTRCTAAGCAAATAAACACATCCAAAATGGCAGAACACGAGCTGCACGCAGAGCAGTAGCCTAGAGYGRGGCCTAGCCCAGTCTGCAGAATAAAAGTCTTTTCAGAACTCAACTTACTGTCCCCCTGGTCAAACGCAGCGGGACCTGCGGAAGGAACCCCAAGGAGGGGCGAGAATCTGAAGGGATCACATGTGAAACTCAGCTCGGAGATTGCTGTGATAATCTCCTCTTTCTGAGGGCTTGGAGCTCCCATTTGTTTGTGCCAGAGATAACAGGGCTTAGATTTGGGTTCTTCTAAAACAGATGTGCCAGAAGGGGGATTAGGAGGCAGGAAACTCAGCCCCTCCAGCGCATTTATTTAGATGAGAAATAATCTACCCTCCGGACACAATTTGGAGACCTGGGTGAGACCCAAGAGCAGTGCCAGGAGAACTGGCATCCCCCAGAACAGCTGCAGAGCAYGGGGCCATCGGGACGAGGCGCCGCTCTGCCCAGCTCTGCCTTCGGTGGCCTTTGGGAACCTCCTGGCTCAGCGCCACCCGGGGCAGTTGTGCACATGCCACAGAAACACGTCACSTTATGGTATCCGCTAACCGTGGACCTGAAGTCAGCTAAATAAAAGTAAATAAATAAAAAATGTCAGCTCCCTGCAGCCAGCCCCCTGTCAGCACTTGTACCTCTCCTTCCTCCTGCTCCTCCTCCTCCTCKGCCTGGGAGAACGGGCAGGTCCGGCAGCACCACCTCAAGCCAGCACATCTGGGCTTTAGCAAAGCGAGCTGCCAACTGTACCAGCCGGGACCCTGTCTGGGCTGGGACGGGGCCCTAATGAAGCACAGACAACATTTTTATTCATTAGGATTGCTCCAGTAGCAACTGCTGACACCATTATTAGCGGGTGCAATTCTCCCCACTGTGGCTGCTGCTGTTACATTTTGTTTGATTTTCTCTCGTGACTGACTTGGATAAATTCTCTTAATCAGCAACAGGCTTACGGTGCATATGACATACATTGCATGGGGAGGGGAATGGGGGARAGGGGGAAATTTGGCTTCGTTACTCATCCTGCTGCTGTGATGTTGCACGACATCATTTAAATCTGGGTGGCTAGTATCTTCCCTCGCCTTTCTTATTTTCCATAAGGCTAAGGCACACAGAATAAAACTATTTTGATTAGTGTGGCAGGAAGGTCTCCCTTCTAGTGCACTGATTAGTGCTTTCTGCCAAAAAGTGCCTGTTGAAAAGATGTCAGCTACCAGCTGGCAGCCAATTCTGACCCTCAGATTTCTATCCAGGTGGAAAGGTGGCCTGGCTAGAGAGCCGCGTTTTCCTCACCGTGTTTTCAGCTGGCACCGTGGGCTTCAGCAGCGGCTGCTTTTACTCCCGTGCAAGGCACGTTTACGGAGTGCAGGGCCCGCAGAGGCCAAAGGGGGCCCTGAGGCAGAAGCCCCAGCTCTGTGGTGCTCCCGATCTGCCTCCCGCTTGCTCCTCGCCCTCCCGCGACTCGGAGCTTCGGTCGGGGCAGACCAAACCGAACACTGTTTAGTCCCGTCCCCGTGCACCGCAGGCTCCCCGCTGTGGGAAGTCCAGGTCTGACACAGGCAGGTCTTTGTGCGCTGAATCACTGCCTAAGGATTCAATTAGACCCGGGTTAGTCTGCGCGGYGGTGGCGGCCGCTGTTTGTGTCATTGCAAGAGTGGGCGGCTCAGGGAAGAGGCAGAAGTGCGAGGCGTGGGGAAGAGAAAGGGGAGGAAAAGGAAAAAGAAAAGAGAGGGAAAACACCCCCAAAAAAMCACTCACCAAACCCAGCCCTTGTGGAAAGCTCCTGCTAAAGCTCAGGAAGGTTTTTGATGGTGGACACTGCTGAGGGGGGAAAAGGGGAGGAAACATGAGACACTGGAATTGCTGCAATCTTCCTAATGGATTTTGAGGTTAAAACTTCAGTCGTCGCCTCGTGACTTTTCTCTGAAGTGCACCAGGCAGCCGTGGAGTCGGCCCGTGCCCGGAAAGGCGGCGCGTGGGGCAGGCAGCGTGCGGGGCACACGCAGGCGCTCGCAGCGGCCCGTTCAAGCCGTTCTCCCCAAACGGCCCTCCAAGAGCAGCCCCGAGCACCCGGCACCGAGCGGAGCCACCCCTGTCCCACCACGGCAGGACCTTCCTCCTGCGGCAGCCCTTGGGCRGCAGTCCTGCCTGGGGCACCACCAAGGGGACGGTGTGTCAGGCCAGCACGCTCTGAGGCGCTGGTTTGATGGCCAAGGAGCGTGCTTTGGATGGCGGTCAACATAAACGTTTATTGCTGGACGAGGAAGCTCAGGTTAGGAGCTGATTCCTTCCTCCCTGCCCCCAAAAACATCCTTGGTTCTGATTCCCAGCCAGGCAGTGTGTCACTGGCGAGGGCAGCGAGGGTGGGGGATTGCCTTTGGAAACTCCCACACCTCAGGAGGGAATCCCCGCGCCGTTTCTTCGAAAGAGGCGAATCCGAAAGCAAGCGGGGAGCCGGCTGAGAATCTGTGCTGCATCCTCCTCTAAACACAGACCAAGCCGGGGGCTGCGTGCGTCCTAACGTGTGCTGCAGCCACTGCGCCTCTCTGCTTAGCAAAGCCTTTTCTTTATTTTTTTCCCCTTAGGATTTTTCTCTTGAATTAATCTTCCCACCACACTGTGGATTTTTGCTTTTTCAGCTTGCTTCAGTATTTTTCTGTTCCCAGATCTGTGTCTGACACTGTGAAAGAGACCCTTGCGTGAGCCGTAGTTGAAGACCTGCTTTCTAGGTCATTTCTTTCTTCCTTAAAACTGTCACTGACTGCCACCTGGCTTCTTGGCAGCGATTACATGACMTTTTTCATGACAGAATCCTAGAGAGTGAATAGTTAGCACTCCAGTTGTGCATTTCACTTTAGGGACAGGATTTAGAGCGGTGTTTAAGTGAGATGCATGCCCACTACCCATTCAAAGTACACGCTCAGTGCCTGACGTGCTCTGGAGCTTCAAAAGAACCACTTTGAAGTCAGGGAGTTACCAATATGTGAAGTGTATCTGATTCCCGAGCACCGCCAAGAGCTGTAGCTCAAAGGTTCCTGATTAGCAGCRTAACGAGATGCTGCAAAGAATATCCAGCCACAACCTGGCAAGATGAAAATACCATTCAGGAGCCAGTGGGGCAGTTTTCTAGTCGGGGACTCACAGGGAACCCTTAGAAAAGATTTCAGACAGATGTCTAACTTGCATGCAAACTTAAAGGAAAGCAATAAACAGAAGTGAAAAATGGCAACTTTATAGAAGGTTTGAGGTTTGTTTGTTCAATATGGTTTAAAGTGTAGCTCTACGTCAGCATGGGTGTTCAGTTTTAGTTCTCCAAAGCCCACTCAGTCTGCGAGGTTCCTACTCTAGTACTTGGATAGGAAAAGCAGTGCTTTTTGGACAATAAATGACGGCCTCACAAGGAACACAGTGTGCAGTACATGTGCAGGCACTCGAACAAAAATGCAAATACAACTCTACAGTCTCCAGCAATTCCGGTCTGAAATAATTGCCAGCAAATAACTCTCTTCAGTGAAAACAAAAAAGACGTTGCTGCTCATGAAATTCCCTTAACAAGTTCTTTGTAAAATCACTTGCTTTTTGGTATAACCGAGGAGGACTTCTACTCGACCTCTATGCAGACAGACCCTAGCTCCACAGCCCAGCTCATAGGTGGCTGAACCTGCTTCACCCTGGAAGAAGTTGAGAGGCATCAGCAAAGGCCACGTCTGAGCCCGTAAGCCCCTTCTCTTGGTGGGTCATGCTGCTTTGGGCAACACTGGTGTGGCTGGGTGGCACAGAGTGGTCACATGGTGCCAGAAAGCAAAACTTGCAAGAGCTTTCAGCATCGGTTGGGTTCAGAGAGGCTTGGAGATATCATCAAAGAAACTCTCTCCTGTTTGATTCTGGCTGTGTTCAGGGAAACAAGGTTTTGCATAGTATTTGTAAACAAACAGGATTACAGCAAACAAATCTCTGGCTTCAACCCCAGCATCTTCTCCTAACAGAAGCCCCCTTTAAGTCTCCAGGCATGGGTCCTTCCTTCTCTTTGGAAAGAAGTGTTGCATTTTTGCACCACCAAAATTAGCTCATTTGCATCAGCAAGCATATTCCTCAGTAGAAGAAGCAGCATGAGGATCAAGCTTCCTAACCTAGCCTGGCACAGCTTCAGTGATGCTGCAACGCTGCTCCGAGGGTGCAAGCTCCAGCTCTTCCTATGCATCCCCCGCTTTATCCATCCTGCTCCAGGGCCACAGAGAGCTTCAGCAGTGCCCASTGCTGTCAGCATCCTAATTGGTAAAGTTGCATTAAAATTTCTCAGTGGAGATGTCCAAATGGGGGCCTGTTAGGACCAAAACCTAAATAATCCCCCTCCCACACATGCCACTGTCCATACATGCTTCTGTGCWCACAGAAAGACTGGCAGAGCAGGCAGGTGAGCCTACAGATCAGGACATCTGGGAGCTGTCAGGCAGGAACCCTCAAATGAAATCCTCTTCTGCCAGCGTTTAGCTCAAGAAGCAGTTAGGCTACACGTTTCACCTCTTTCTAACTGCTAGGATATCATATAAGGATAGAGGTAGCACCTAAGAAAGCAAGATCTAACTAGTTAAAACACAGCAAAATCCTTCATCCTGACCTGGAAACCAACAGGAATTTCAGCCAAAATATTATTCTGACGTATCTGAGTAAAAGCTAAGTAAATTTGACTGATTTCCTRTAACAATGGCAGCTGTATCCAAAAGTCTTTTAATCATTTTCTGAAATGCTAAGAAAGCATATCTACTCTCATTAGGCGTTAAAGGATCATTTTAGTTGTATATTTCTTTGTATAAGTACAAGGAAAATTTGAACCTTTTATAGTCTAATAGAATCCTTTTTTTTTTCTTTTTACACAAACTGTATTTGGAAGCATAATCCAGAAGCTTTMCAAAATTCACCCTATCCTACTCACTGAGCTGGACTGATCAAGAAAGTCCCAATGACTCAGACTTTGTTTTCCTTCAAAAGAGATGGCTGGCCACAAAAAAGCCCTCTGTTTTCTAAGGACAGACAGAATTGCTTGATCAGTCTCTCTGAGAGCTAGTAGGCTTTTAATATATACACTGTTGTCTACCTACTAAGGTGCTTGCACTAATAAAATTTATTTTGGGTCTGGTCTTGAGCTTGCGTTGCAAAACACGATGCTACATTGGAAAGCACCAAAAAAGTTATGTCATATAGTGATTATCTTTATAAACCTCTGCCGTTAACTTTCTTTCAATAGTTCTTAGACTGCACATAAGAACTTCGTAATCTAGAATATACATTTACATTTACAGTACAGAGTATTTTCATCTTGTGAATGCCCTCAATGAGCATCAGCACAAGGTATTTCACTTTCAGAGAAGTAAGTGCAGTGTAAAATTCATTCTGTAGTTACCACACCGACTTTTCCTCTACAGATAAGCCAACAGGCAGGATTTGGTGTGAGGGAAGATGGACTAAAGCTGTTACAGGGTAAGACAGAATGCCTATGAGAGAAGCAGGCATTTGCCAGGTCAGYACAGCTCTCCCCTACCTGTTTTACTGAAGAAAATGTGGTAATCYCAGAATGCACTTTGTAGCAAATGGCGAACAACTCCTCAAAGAGCTACTACAATAATCTCAATATGCACATAAAAATAAAATTGAGTTTACACTACCTCTTTTTTTTCACAATGTCAACATGAAAAAAACAAAAAACCAAAAAAACCAGCCAAGTCAACTAAGGAAATAGTTTAAAAAATTGTGGGGCAAAAATACATAGTTTSCAGAATTATGTGGTTAATTGCTTTAGTTCATCACACTTAATTATATAGATATAACTACCTGACTAGACATTTTTATAGTGTGTTGATTAATTGATGGTAAATCCATCTCTTCTAATCCATCTCTTCTTTCTAGGGTTTCCTAAAAGTAACATCTTAAAATTGATGAGAATTTAGAATCTACTTATGAGAACTTAGCTAATATTGCTTTTTGTTTGATTGTACATATATTTCATTGCTAGAATTGCTGTATAGTTACAACTGCAGCTATAATTAAACTACAGTTAAAATTTCTAACTAGAATTATAAAAGTTTGAAACTTGCTTTTGCCTAAAAAACCTACAATTTCCATCACGCAGTAAAACTTTTGTGTTGTTCTTTAAGATTTCAAAAATAGAAAGTGCAGAGAAATTATTTTCTTACTGTGTCAATTTGCTTATTGCACTCAGTTGATTTACTAAGCTGATCTTACTGATTTTTTGTGTGGCTTGCACAACTTTGGATGTGGAGTTCTAGGCAGGATTTAAAACAGGGGTGCCAAATCCTTAGACACAGCCCATTCTTCTGGCACGTCCAGCCCTCCCCGTGTGGGAAGCACTGGGGAGCTCGTGAGCAATCTCATTCTCGTGGACACGCCAACCCAGTTCTGAAGGCCCAAGCATTATGTTTATTTCAGATAAGCCTTCTGGCAAACGCGGATGTCAAAAATGCGGACGGCTCCCTCATCATTCACCAGTGATGCTTCTGTTGATGGTAGCTGTTCTATGAAAGCAGGGGGAGAAAATATCCAAAAAATACACTTTCCAGGACTGAAAGGGACATGTTTCCAAAGTCTTTTCTTGCTTTTAAAAATAAAGTATTCAAAGTTTAGCCTACGTTGCATGCTGACATCAATTCTGCAATTCAAAAGTGTGCTGGTCAAAAAAGATAGTAGAAATAATGAGAGGAAGAGAGCCAGGAAGTCGAGCAGTAGACAGAGAGGTTTCCTAAAAACACGCCTGCAGAAACCATAAAAGTTTCGGTGTCCAGCAACTCTCCTCAGGCTTTGAGCACTCAAACTCTACCTCCATGATACAGTTTTCTCTGCTGTAGTGGAAGTCAATTATGAAGTGATTTAGATAATTAACTATTTTCCTAGAACTAAGGAGAAACTGTCAGCCMTGGAATTCTATGTATTTTGCCTGCAGGATTAAAGAGGTAGATAAGATTAGAGAGAAAGAAGGTGGACCAATCTTCAAGGAGTTTGTATCTTTGCCAAGGTTTCCTTTTTTTAAAGGCCAGGGGAAAACGCTGGTAAAAATCCTTATGATCATTGTGTTTAAATCCTATTTTCCAACACCTCATAGTTTTCTCAGAGCAATTACATGTATAACTTACAAAGGAACATCACAGKCTCACTTTGAGTTTAATAACATCATTGGACTTGTGTGTCCTCGGTGAGGCAGGGCAAGGTGGTAGCTCGGAGCAGGCAGGACATGGAAATTAAGCAGTCAGCAACCCCAATCTGTGGGTCTCAAATTCCCCAGTCATCCTGCTGTGCAGCAGTTTGCCTGGGCGCAAAGCTTAGGGTGGGATGCATCTCACCTAAATTTAGCTTTGTCTTGTCTAAGCTGGTCTAAGCTATGCTCCCTTTATAGTTACTGGAGAGTAGAAAGGCACTGCCAGAGGGTGATTCAACCTACTTATCTTAGAGACTTATCCTTATATAATGATGGGAATGAGCCCTATATGGAGGTGCCTTTCTCCCTCTCTTTCCCACCCTTAACTAGAGAAGAGGGGGCAGACTAACTTGAGCTCGATGCCTAACTTGCAGATGGTTAAGTGAGATGAGCCTCATCCCATACATCTTATTGCTTTATAAGTCTCCTAGAGCAGCAGTCACCTCTTCCTGCGTATTTTTGGAACACGCCGTCTTCTGGCTAGCAAGTCCACAGCACAACTTCCAGACGGGCAGGACAAACATAAATCTGAAATAGTTATTATCCTATCACACAGGCTGAGCTCAGCAGCTGTACAAACTGATCTAACAGCGTTAGTGTAATGACTAGAAGACATTTGTTTTCCAACCTTCTCCTTCTAAGGCTTAACTTCATTATGGTGATTACAGGCTACCAGTAAAACAATAGCATAACCTCTCCATCAGTAGACAATGTAATAAATTCCCCTAAAACTTCCAAAGCTGTTGCACAAGGCTTTAGATATGAACTTCCACTACAGCCGATGGGAACTAAMTGGCTTATGCTCCTCACACTTCTCTGGAAATGTGTGTCCTAATTATTTTTCCAGTCTGCAAGAACGGTTACTGCACCCAGGTTTTATATTAAAAAGAGTGAAATGTCAATAGGTTGAGGTGTATCCTAGGTTATATGCACAATGCCAAAATGGCAGAGAGAGAKATATCTAATTCAGGGAATATAAACATATCCCATTT
Source organism: Eudromia elegans (assembly GCA_003342815.1). Lineage (NCBI taxonomy): Eukaryota > Metazoa > Chordata > Aves > Tinamiformes > Tinamidae > Eudromia > Eudromia elegans. Next base: position 2,642,169 of record PTEX01000037.1, read on the forward strand.
TAGGTCTTTTGGAGCAGTGAGACAGCTGGTAGTGAAATCACTAGTACACATGCAAGTGAGTCAGAGAGGAGAAAGAGTAATGGGAGACTCCCACAAGTGGGAAACTCAGTAGATCTAGACACAACTATGCCAAACCAATTTACAGTTGCACATAGTTAAACCATGATTTGCACTTTGATGATGAGTGAACAAGAAGGGAAAAAGCTGCCTGCAAGAAATGACTCATCCATTTCTTTTTCTTGAAAAAAAAAAAGAAAAAAGAAAAGAAAAGAAAAGAAAAGAAAAGAAAAGAAAAGAAAAGAAAAGAAAAGAAAAGAAAAGAAAANAAAGAAAAGAAAAGAAAAGAAAAGAAAAGAAAAGAAAAGAAAAGAAAAGAAAAGAAAAGAAAAGAAAAGAAAAGAAAAGAAAAGAAAAGAAAAGAGAAAAAGAAAAAAAAACCCTAGTGAAAGAGGGTTGCTGAATGACATCACCAATGTTAGGAATAAAATGAAATTTTTTCTTGCAAGTAACAAGGCTTTGTCATTAGCTGCACCTAACGGTAGCATGGCCAGCTCAGGAGGGGAATTTGCAAACGTTCAGCTCCAGCCATGTCCTATTTTGGRGGGCACAAATGGGCATGGAAATATGGGTCTTTGAAAGCCAAATATGGTCTGCTCATGAACCTAAGAAGAAATCAAAAATTTTTTTTTTTCTTTTTGGACACACATGGTAAGACTCTCAAAAAGTTCAAGAAATCCTCCCCAAGTTCTCTTTGAGAAGATTTCTCTACTAAATCTGAGACCCTTGGAAAAGTGATTCCAAAAGGGAAAAATATATATTTCCCTTGAAAGCACAAGTACTTTTTCATAAAGCCAGCAAGATGTCCCACTCTGAAGCAAAAARCTGACAAGTTCATGTAGATCTGCATGAGCTGTAAGAGAAATACTGTAAGAGGCCATACTTGCAGGACAAGAGGCATTTAGGGACAGACTCATAAAGACAGCTCAAATTCCCAAGGTCACAGGGACATTTTCCTACAGGCTTTCACAAACTTGGGCTTTCGGTGGCAGGTGGGTCCAGCAGGGCCTCAGGAGCTGCTGCCCCTCAGAGGGGCTGCTCGGGCCCTTTCCTGGTGCCGCACAGCAGAGGGCAGGACGTGACCATGCAGAGCCCCAGGCTCCGGTGCCACCTGGCCTGCCCTCCCCTTCTCCGGCACCCCTGGGTGTGAAMTGGGAGCTGACACCCTGCAGACCTCTCCATGTTTACCTCATTCGGACCCAGCTCTTAAGAACAGATTCAGAGCTGATTAAAGCAACAGGGGTGACTGCAGCCATCCTCTCCTCTKGCACAATAGCAACTGTAGGGCTTCATAACTGATATCTGCTCTTGACTTTTTTTACTGCAACCTACCCATCTGGATTGGAAGCTGCCAGAGAATTATTCCTACAGCTCTTGGTTAAAMTAGGTATGTTGCACTGGGCAAAGTCAAGGGATATGTTTACATTAAATACTCCAAGCACATATGAACAGCACCAGCAGCCTAACCTTGTCATCATTGCTCTATACCCTTAGGCCATACAGTAGATGCACTTTTCAGCATCAGCTGGAAGGAGTTTGGTGAAAAGAGAGCAGTCATTTGCAGTCTTCTGCAATMATTTTCCATCCCCCAGTCTCACAGTGGTGGCCTTTTCCTTCTACATGGCTTTATGCTGTCAGACAGTACAGTAATGAGATCTTTTTAGCAGGGATCACTTCAGCTGGAAACTAAAATGAATTTTATGACAGGTCCGTATCCATGTGTATAGTCTATTCTTCTTTAAACRTGTCCTCTCTTGCCAAAGAGTAGTGTACTTTATTCAAGAAAGTAAAACGACACCCCTTACAGTATGGTYGGGATTTCTATTTCCAGGCACAAAATCAAGGCAGGCTGCCCTTGACATTTGATACTCTGATGCTGTAGGTACTCTAGGAGATGTGTGTATAATCAGAGCAGACCTGCTGGGCAATCAGAGAGGTCTAATGGGGAGGGAGGAAAGGGGGGTAATGGGTAAAAGGGAGATCAGAAAGGACACCAGTAAGGGCCAGGAGCACCAGGAAGGCCAGGCACAAGGTCCAGAAGGTTGTAGCAGGCAGCATGGGGAGGTCTAGAGCCATSCTGGCTTGGGAAAAAGCTGCAAGACAAAGTTCCCCTTGTATTATGGGACGTACACCAGAGCACAGGGCAGCACCAAGGACAATATTTCAGGCTCTGCTCCGAAGCAGTATCTGTGAGTAAATTCTTCCTGTAACCTCAAGGAGGTTGCATGGGCCACATCTGGAATCAGAATGCAGCAGGGGTGTGTCATTTCTGTGTCACGTAGGCCCTCTCCTACCACCACCTTGGAGTTTAATCACAATGGCCAGTGAGGAACTATAGCCAACAGCAAATCAAATCTGCTTTGGAAAACATGAATAACTCAGAGGTGTATGATAGCTGCTGTAATTTTTTTTTTTTTTTTTTTTTAAGATGGAGCCTCTGGGCGCCTTCTGGCATTTCTTTTTCTCCTCATTATCTTAAATATTTCCCATCAGCTGGCTTGGAAGCTCCCATATTAGTATGAATGTTTGTGGTGTTGGCACAGGCTGAAGTAAGAAATCATCAACAATGGCACCAAAGCATTAATATAAAGCAGCATTTTTGTGGCTGTGTGAATTTACTGCTTGTGAAAGGTGACTCACTGATAGCTGTGGAGACTAAGATCCTCAGATAATCCATGAAGGAGAGACAGCAAACAATTCTCCCACTCACCGTTTCCCAAAGGCATCTCCTTTCTCAAGGACCTCCTCAAGGGTGAGAAGAGACACTGCAGAGTGTACAGGCAGTTCAGCCTCTGCTGAGACTGCCAGCAAACAAATTMAGAATTGTGATATGAAGCAGCCCACTCATTCCACCAAGGTGCTCCCTGCTCTAGCAGGCAGTTGGTGGCACTCAGGCCTTCCTAAAACATTTGCTGGACTGGGCTCAGGGGCCCTCACACGATTCACACCATGGGCATGGTGACTCCTTCCCTTGCCTGGTCTGGTTGCTGTCTGTATTTTTTTGGGAATGTCTGGACAGACAGAGAGCAATCACCTTATGTCTGTTCCTGAAAGGACAGTGAGCCAGAACGACACACGGCGACGTTCTTGGTTGCATGGCTGTGCACAAGCAGCAGGCTCGTGTTTGTGGAAGCAGCTAGCTCCACAAGGGTCTCAGGGAGTAACATCCTCATCTTGCAGYGCACTGCAGGCTCAGAGTGAAGCACCCTGCCTTTGGGCTTCCCTGGATATAAAACCACTATTACTTTGTTGCTCTCATTTCTACACATCACCAGAGCCTTCTCTTCACACTCCTCATGTAAAGACACAGGCTCCCACAGGCAGGATCTGCACCTTTGAAGTGACTCTCACAGGACATTACAAATCTCCCTGGAAATCTGCCACAAATGCTAGTTTATTTTTGAAGGTTTTACTTTTTAAGACTTTTTGTCTTAAGAGCAACAGCTTGTCTGCAGTCCTGGAAACACCATTAGGGGTCTGTGTGACTCAATTTATGACTCAGGAAACTGCTTATTCTGTCTTTCAAAGCACCACATTTTTAGTTCCAGACTTCAGTCAAATTAAAGTCAGATCAAACTGATTTTTCCCCTCTCTGAGTAATTTAATTAGTTCACACATTAAAAAAAGAAAAAGAAGAAAAGAAATTCTCATTTTTACAACAAATATCCATGGGGTTACTTACTGGACGTTGAGGTAACATGGTTAATTATCCTGTATCTTATTTCTAAAAGTCAGTGCCTCTTCACACTGGTTGCCTGGTACCTCTGGGTATTTTAGGGGTACCCGTGCCCACAAATATGWTGTGCAGCTGTGTCCTGACATCGTGCTCACAAGTCTTGCCTCTGCCCTGGCAGCACCTCTGGGAATGAAGCTACTGCACAATCTCGGCATTTCGAGCTGCATAAATCCTTTCCCACACCACACTAGACAGCAGAGCAAACTCACTCACGTACAGGAAACATGTTATTGCACAACCACCAGGTCATAAAGCAGCTTGAAAACCATGGTTTTATCAGGTTACTCTACCCTCAATGCACATTCTCCCTTGAATACAGCTGAAATATCTGCATGAGCTGAGTGTTAACTTTGTAGTTTTCATCTTTCAGTTTCTGCCCAAAACACTTTACACAGTGTTTAAGCTCTTGAAAGTGAATATTCAATCTGTAAGCTGAAGGTGTACCAAGTTAAAATCCCCTTTTTTGCCTGTTCCAGCTCTAGTTTTGTACCGAGATGCCTACCAGTCATTGCAATGACCTCCTCTTTCCCGTGTGTACAAGCACAGAACACAATCTCATGTTTTGGTGCATCCCTGACCTCTTCAAAAAYGAAAGGCAGAAGAGCAAAGGCCCATCGGTTCACACAGTGGTTCAGGAGGAGCCCAGAACCTCTCTGTCATTTCAGGGAGACTGTCAGTCTACCACGTGTCCCCCCGCAGAGGGCTGCTGCTCCATTTCCAGGCTGGCAGAGAGGGGCCTCTCCTGGAGCTCTGAGGGCCACATCTGGATGGTTTCTACGCCAGTAGAGCTCTGGCACAGCACGGGGAAGGCAGGCAGGGGTGGTTTGCAGCAGCACGTAAGGCTGCAGACACACAGCAGTGCATTGCATAAACCACAAGCGCGTCAGCATGCACTCTGCAAAAAGTGGACCTTGTTCTTCCCGGAGGGGAAAGCTCTGCTGAGCAGCTCGTTCTGCACGGGTGTGCAGTGCCTTGTGCTGCAATTTGCAGAGACCTCTGGAGTTTTTACCCCTGGACTTGGAGGGGCCTGAGAATGCTGTGCCTCCCTGGAATTGCCCACTGAGGTGAGATGCACAAGCTATGGGGTTTGGCTGCAGCCATGTGTCTATGCAGCCCCTCTCYCATCCTGACTCTGAAGCTGCTGACTTTGTCACAAACACTGAGAAACCAAGCCTAAAACTACGGAGAGAGGATAGCTGGTGTCTGTGGTATATAATAGCAACATGCAAGTAGAAAGCATGCATAAGAACGCTCATATATTAAGCAGGAAATGGAGCTAACTGCTGATTTCTTAAAGGCTGCATTACTCACGAATGGCAAGACCTTGATTGACGTCATCTCCATCAAAAGGCCAACAGCATATTTCTGTGATACTGACATGCTTTCTGTACATAAGACAAAACTTGCAGGAAACCTATTTTAGAAATATCATTTTTAGAACCACCTCTAAGCAAGATTTTCCCTCTCTTTCAATTCCGACAGCTCCTCTTTTTTTTTTTTTTCTGAAATCAGAAATATGCCAAGTACAGAAATGAAGGACTAGAARCCCTGTCTTTCTCCTCTCCCAAGTGAAAATAGTTTAAAAACCTGCRCAAGTGATCTAAATGAATTTTTTTTTAACATGACAAAGAGAGACACAGTATAGAGAAGGGATTAGAGGATGTGCTTGGGAGAAGAGCAGCCTGGATAACGTGATGATGTRATTAAGTGGTGAGGAATGAGAAGCTTCTCCGTGGCAGGAGGGTAAAAACAAACAGGAGGACAATCCCTACGGCAGGTCTGAAGTTGCTTCCCTTTGTCTAAATGAAGGAAAAGAAATTGCTGGAAGGAGAGGAAATAGGACTGTGGTAGGGAAAGCCCTGGCCTTATTCCCTATTACTTTCTTATGATGACACTGGAGAGCGTAATAGAGAGGTTTGGTCTTTGCCAGCCCTTCAGCACTCAGCCGCAGCCCTTGGCACCGGGGGCAGCCCAGGACCCATCATCACACCCAAGCAGTGCACCTGTGTTAGGAAAGGCCATCACATTTTCCATCACTGAGGGGTGCYGACACAAGTCCTGCCAGCTCTTTTGGCTGTTTCCCCCTGCTCCAACAACATTGCCTCTGTCTGGAATAGGCATTACGGGATCAAACTAAGGGGAAAAAAATTAAGCTGAATCTGAGGAAAATTTGCTACCATATAGCCTATTTAGACTGCAAGCTTGTCTCCCAAGGGAGGTGGTAGGAAGCACTGTAGCTTCAGTCATTTAAAACTACCCCGGACAAAACAATCAGGAACGCAGAGTAGGAAACTATCCTGCATTGGCAGCAGGGAGACTTGGATGGCTGTGGGTGATGCTGGTGCTGAGTTTCCAAATGGCTATGAAAACATGACGAGGCCAAGAGGAAAACATCCACTCTGGGCTTTTAAAAACAGAGCAGCTGAAGCCTCTTGATAATTCCACATGGTCTTTTTTTACTTTTTTTTCTGGCTAACCTTGTGTATGCAGACTGCAGCCTACCTCTCAGCTACTTAGAGGAAAACCAAACACAAGTGTGAAATACTGAAGCGTACACTTAATACCTGCCCAGGCAGYAGTCACCCAGCCACTGGGTCAGGTTTTGCAAGAAGTGTGTCCTGCCTTCCGGACACGAACTCTGTAGCAGACTCTGCTCTACTCCGCTGGCCTGTGTGCAACTCCTGCGACTTAATAGCACTTCAGGTGTCACTACATATACAAAGGAAGGTTGGGGATCCAGCAAAACAGCTCATTCAACCCCAAGCATTTTTTTCCCACTTTAATGGAATGAACTGCACATAATAGGATACAGTATATAAAATATATGGCTTTTGTTATAGTTTGGGATAACCTGAAAGGGAATTGAAGAAAGTTGGATTCAAGAACTTGTGCTGTTTCTCATCATGCGGTTCTGCTTTATTCTCTGCTTTGCCACAGACTTCCCAGATGATTTTGCACAAGGCAGTTATTCCCTGTCGGTCTCACTTTTCCTTCAGTGAAATCGGAGGCAGCAGGTCCCCACTTGCCAGTCATCTGTCGGTCTCACYGAGGGTTACACGTGCTATGAGATACAGTGTCTGTCTTCTCATCGCCCTTTTGAACACTTTTGCCTTCCACAGGGGATTGAGTTCATAGCTTCCCGCCTCCAAAGCAATCAGAGAGAAGAAGAGGAAAATCCCTTGTACAGAAATAAACATATTGCTGGCTGTTTATGACCCTGCTGCAGTGCTCAGCACAGGAGACTGCTCACTTCCTCCCCTGGCTCTTCACCTCCTCCACCTCTCTGCTAGAGCTGCTGGGTCGGTGACGTGGACTGCAGCTCATTCGGCTGCCAAAGACCATGAGTGCCTTACAGCTGCATCAGCAATCCCTGCTCTGCCTGGGATTTGCTTTTCTCCAAGGGATTTCCCTGAAGACCCAGCATGGACTCCATCTACCCTACTACCTGTTCTTGACAAAGTAATAACATAATTAGTGTATACTCTACAGAGCAAGTGAGCACATGCTGTTAAACCAAATGAACAGACTCTAGAGATTATGGCATGATAATTAATGGTTACGAGCAAGATAGGCTTAGGGGGCGAGATGAAGTTTCTCTGTCTTAGGACATCAAACGGACACATACATGAAAAGAGCCACTGGTCCAAAGAGTATAAGTCTCATGGTGGCAATTGAGAGGCAGATGCATGGCTTTCAGAGGGAAAGTTGGTCGTGTGTGCATTGAATAACAGGCAATTATCAGTGGTTTTACTGTTTGCCCTAAAGAATGTAGAAGAGCATCAAACGGAAACTTGATCTATGACAGGGAAAACAGTCCTGCTTCTTAACCCTACATCAGTTTCAACAGAGTCTACTTCATCTCCACAGTCAAGTTTGATGCTAATAGTCAAGAGACTCGTCAAGTCCATATGTGGGCAAGTAACTAGCACAGATACATTCTGACCAGTCAGAACTTCAGGGGAGAAATACAGTGCTAAGTGTGTTAGGACCTGGAATACAAACGAGACAGCATCCACAGGTCCCTGCTCTCAAATCTACTGCACTTTCCCACGCTGGGAAGGCACTAAATGCTGACCTGGCTGGGAAAAAAGTGATGCGAATATTTGCCAGGCCTTTTCCAGCGCTTCTGGTGGATCCCATACCAACACTGCACTCTTTCCCAGCAACTCAGGCAAAATGAAACAAAAAATCCTTTGGCATCAAGCCACAAAATATGAAGTTATTTGCCATATCTGGCACCTGAGCTCCCTACCCTAGAGGAAGACCAAGGTATGAAAGCCACGATTATTCATGTTTAAGCATTGGCCTATGAAATAAATGTAAAGTGTGTTTACCATGAAGTGTTACAACAAATAAAATATTTAAAGAAACATATTTCTCAGCCAAGTGATTTCATTGTTCCCTTTGGAACTATTTACTGTAGTAACTTCTGAAGTTCAGATTGATACACATATATTCATGCTATTAACATAAAGAGACATCAATCCATCTTCCTCTGGGTTTTCCACTGCCATTACACTGACCCTACCTCTGTCCAGGGTTACCGTTCCCTTTAAAGTTACTAGGCACACAGAGACTGAAATTACAGACCGAAAGGTTACCTCTACTGAAAATGCCGAGGAGAACCTATACTGGGATTCATTTGTTTCTGACCTCAGGCAAATTATTTTCATTGAGATGTTTTAGTAATCTCTCCCTGAAAGTTTTTTGCCTCTCTTTAGTGTAATCAGTAAATCAGATTTTTTTTTTTTTAAACATACTTCAAGTGGTTTAAATTGGGTGTATCCTTTCACTGAAGAACATACTGATTTTCTGGGGATTACAAGTGGTCAAAAATAGAGAACAGTTTCACAAAGCATCTGAAATATGTTGAAACAGAACATCTGGGCATCCTCAGYCCTAGATGAAAAAAAATAATTTCTATCTTAAATTTTGATTTTCTCCCTCCGTTTTCCCCTATATTGAGTTAGATAACAACAATTAAGCAGGCAGTCAATTTTATCTCTTTTACAAGTCTATAAGTTTGTTYAACTTTGAAAAGTTATAGATTGATYAAAGCAAAYATAAGTCCGTCTCTGGGATTGTAGATTTCTAAACTTCAATATAAAGTCTGAAGAAAAAAGAAAAAGAAGAAAAAGATGAAAAAGGTAAAAAAGGAGGAAAAGGAGAAAAAAAAGAAAGGCTAGTAGCTTCATCTAAAAATGCAGAGGGAAAAAAGAATTACTTGGAAAAAGCAGAAAATAGTTAAAGTTCTACAGAACTTTAGAAMACTAGGAGCCTCTCCAAGCTTTTGGTAAATCATTGCTTTCTTAAGAAAAGGACATTTCATTAAAGACACATAWTTTAAAAAAAATCATTTTTTTGTTATTTTTAGCATACTGTTTTTCACAGAAGATCATCAGTAGCTACAGAKTGAAAAGTATTAGCCCTGGATTAACTAAGGACCAGGATACAATCCATTGCTTAAAAAATATAGTAATTYGGCTTAAAAATATACTTTTACTTGAAAAGCTGAAAAATCCTAGCAGTTRCTCTGTATATATTTGATCATGTGCCTGTGAATAATAAGAGCACATAAATGTATCAGCAACTACACATATGCTTCTTCTCTTCAGCATTACTGAATAGGAAACTAGTTTGACCAAACTAAGGCACAATTCCGACCAAATTCAGTGGGAGTCTATCTAATCAGTTCAATGAACTTTCACAAGCCTAAAGCGAAAGGAGTTCAGTGAATCAGAATATTTTGGCAAGGGGAGTTGGTTATATTCTGTTTTAGATTTCCTAGACACTAMATTGATTTAAGCAAGGTAGTCAGTACAGTGATACGAGCGACAAGCACATCTGTTTCACCAGTCCAGGTATTCTTTGTTCTTTTGTGAAGCAAATTTAAAAATGCTCTGTTTTAGAACTATATAAAATAAGTCTGAATGAAGGACTACAGCAAAAATTATGTAAGGCTGGAGCAGCAAAAGCCAGGCAGTATAATAATTTCCAAAGTTTGAGGAAACCATACACTCTGGTTTCATTTACTCCAACACAGACACATAATCCAACTGASAATCTGAATGCAGATTTGGATTCTGATCTTCTCCCCAAGACGCTGAACATATTCAGAAAAAAAAAAAGAAAAAAAGTGGTTAATCTGCAGCAAAGTACAAACTTCCAGCCAGGCCAGGTTAATACCCAAAGGAAGAAAGCTGAGAATGCAACCAGTCATAAAGTAATGATGAACATTTAAGAATATTGCCGTAAAATATACACAGCCTACCTCGACTAACACATCATTTTGATACTGTGGGCAAGAGTTTGGGGCAGATACCAAAGTCTGGTACAGAACCATCTCTTGCTCTCAAGGAGAACGCTGAAGGTCTGTGCTCCAGACAGTGCACGTCACCAAGTCTGATATCTTCTTTGGACATCAATGTACTAGATTCATGCATCATTTTATTATCACAGAATGAAGCCTGAAAATAACATCACCATTTACTCTGCAAACTGATACCTGTTATTRCCATTTCAGACAGAACTAAATAATAACTGAATCCCAACAGTCCTAAAATTCTGGTTCCACKAAACTTGTGAAAAATTTTCCCTAGAGAGTCTTCAGGATCCTCGAACCCTCCATTTCTTATGCAATTGCCATTTCTAAAGGGCTAGTCTCCAGAGAAAGTTTTCACTRAACAAATGGATTCCTTTTTTCATTGCCCTACATAAAAATCTACTGTATGTTCAGATCTCCAGAGCAGATGATCCATCTAAGCACTCATTAMTTTATTAAAGTAATAAAAGTCTTAAGTACCTTAAGAAAATCACAGAGGACTGTTTGAACTTAAGCAACACTACTGGGCATTTAATCTATCCATGTAACTCCTGGCCATCATCTGTAATGGGAGTTWATATGTTTCACACACCGCAAAATTTCAGTTATGGAACACACTGACACAGTGAGCTAGAGATGTCAGAACCTTAAAAAGTAAGTGCATAAGTTTATGGTGGAAAAAACTATCCAAGTATGGGGAAGTATGTTATTTTGCTTGCTGTGTTTCTTGTATGTTTTCCTTAAGTATCTGCCAGTTGTCTTTCCCAGGGAGAGGTTACTGAACCGGAGAGATTTGTATCCTGACCCAGTATGGCCATTATTCCATGGTATGAGGCTATTACTTTTTAAATCAGAAAACATTTCCAGTCCTATTGAATATGCAATCTTGGCTGAAATCTGAAGCAGCCAAAGCCACACTTCTTTCAAGCTGGGAGCTGACCAAGAAAAAGACAAAACATTTTTCTAATAAAACCATCTTCTGCTTTTCTTCAACAGCACTCCCCCATCTTTGGGGTGTTTGAGAGCAAATACCCTGCCTGGGATACAGAAATGACGTGAAGCAAGCTCTGTACCTAAAACTTCATTAAAAGTAAGTGGGAGCTGGACTCCTAACTCCCTTTGGGACCTCTGGAAATGTAATGGTGTCTCCCAAGATGTTCCGAACCCTCTGTGTCACCTCAGGGTCACCCTGTAACACCATGCAATACCCAATGGTAGACTGTTGCCGCTGGAAAGATGAGTTATATATGGCTTTTTAAATACTATCTCACTTTTAAAACTTGTTGCTAATATCAGTTACCAGGACATATAAAATCAAAGTCAAAGGCACTCTTCTTAGCTTGCTTAAGAACTAATTCTTCTTCCTCATCATTTACACGTGTAGTTTTTTTTTTTTTTTTCTTCCTCCAGTTTTTAAACAAACTCTGTTGAAAGCCACAAAATTGCCCTGGACCCTTTTCCCTTCAGAAGCCTAACGRATTCGGGAAAGCAGCTGGCCTGTAACATGAGTCACGCACGGCAAACTCCAAACTCCCTTTTGTGTGCGTCCTCTGAGCTAAAAAGTAGGTTATTAGATGTCCTTCGGCAGGTGCTACTGGATTAAGGGGGCCATGGACAAATTTGGAYATTTTCTTTTTCATTACTGAAGTAAATATCATCTAATGAGTAATCCCCCTTATCTCCTACCAGGTTTAGGATTTTGCAGATTTTTTTTCCCCTGCGTGTTTTGTTTTCGTGAAGGCAAATGAGAAGTAACACAGCATTATTTAATCTGAATATCTTCCATGACACTCAATTCACCCTAAGGACCAAGTAAAAACGTCCCCAAACTTTAGCCACAGCAACAGTTGCTTCTGAAAGGAGTCATCCCTCCAAAGGGTCCGAAGTCAGAGCTGGCAGAGCCCGGTCAGCTCCCTTGGGAACGTGGACTTTCTGCCATCATGTCCCTTGGGAAACAGGCCCAAAGAGTAGGCTAATCTCCCTCTGTTGAACACGGGATGCATTTACCTTGCTCACTAGGAGGCAGCGGCATCAGAGAAGCAGTCGCTGTTGGTACAAATGTCCAAACCCTACAGCTGGGGCCTTGTCCTGTAAAGGCTCCCCGGAATCCACATACCCACAGAGAAGCCCTCCCCATCTCTCCCATTTTTAGTTCCCTTCTTTGGCTCTTTCCCATTCTTCTCCTATCCTCACATGGCTCCTCTTCACCCTTACAAAACCCCTTGGTCTTTTCGCATTTTTCCTTCCCCATCCTCCCCATGGAGAGGCTTATCCAGGGGAGAGGCTTCACACAAGCCAGCTCATCCATCCTCTACAGTTGCTTTTTGAGGGCTCTGRATATCAACTTGAACACCTAAGTGCAGAACCTGAAGAGCTGAATTTACAGACCCATTCTGAAGAAATAGGTATAAATTAGCATAAGAGTCCATGTACTCTGTACTCCTGATCCTCCGGAAATTTCTGCAGTGTGAACTTCAGAGCTATTTGCTGTTCTTATAGCACACATACCTTTCACATTAGGGCAGGTCTTATTTCACACCAGCAAGAAGAGATAGTTCATTCAACATGGCAAGAAAACTGTTTGAGGTCAGACAGTTCTTTTTAAAAAAAATGTTTTAAAGCAGGAATAAAAGCATTTAAGCTGTTCCAGCTATCTGCCTTTTTTTTTTTTTTTTTTTTTTTTTT
>PTEX01000037.1:2655008-2670141 GCA_003342815.1 Eudromia elegans
TTCTATCTACAAGCATTTGACTTCCCTCTGTATAAGCTGCCCCATATCCCTCTGGAATGAATGCATACGGAAAGAGAGCTTCCAACAGCATCTCCCCAAGTACACCTGTCCCTAAGGCAAATGAGGCCACTCCCTGGCAGCTCGCTGGGATAAAACAGGAGAAGCTTTCACACCTAGTCCGGTGCTATTGGCATTTCAGAGCAACCCCCTTCTCCCTGTGCTCAACCCTCCCCAAGGCATAGCCACGCAAGAGCAGTGCAAAGGCTGAAACCCACTCAGTGGAGCMGCTCAGGGCAGGCGTGCTCGGCCCTTGCAGCGCGCCGCAGACACCCAAGAGCACGGGGGTCCCTGCGGCACCGTGTATTTCCTGACGTGCTCAGCAGCAAACCCACCGGAGGCTGATTCATCGTAACAGTCATAGAATTCAGACGCACGTCAGGGACTTTTTTAGAGACACGTGCTCTAGCAGCACTCTAAAGCTCCCGGCTACCCGGAGGTGCTCACCAAGCCCACAATAAATGGCTTTTGCCCTGCGATTTCTAGGAAGCTGTGCAGCTTCAYCCATGTAGCACACGTAGAATTAGCAGCCGGGCTTTGCACACCGGATAAGGGTAGCGAGGACAGCACTCTGCGCCCTTCTGACACATGAAGAGCCGGTCAGCATGGCAGCCAGGGCCCAGACCTTGGTCTGATGCAGACCCTCCATGCCTGCTGGGCAGCTCAGCTCAGGGTTTATCCAGCGTTTCCTCTCAGCCAAGRCCCTTCCCAGCTCTTGCCCACAGGCTGCTTGCACCCCAAGGGGAAAGGAACAGGAGCCTGAATTACTTGTGTTAGAAAGCCAGTGGGACTTGCTTGAGCCTTTGTATTTACCAGAAGAGTCTAGGGAGATTAGAAGAGCTGACTGTAGCTGGCACCTAAAATACCTGCCTTCCAGAGGTGGTTTAGCATCTAGAAAGCCAAGGATACCCACAAGCACTCTAGCGGGGAACTTATCTACATTCAAAGAGATGGTCTGCAAGTGCTGAAAAGCCTCTGAGACAAACCCTCCCGCATGGATGGTACCTCTTGTGTTATAATGAAATCCCTGGGGAAAGGCTCTGTCAGGCTGGTCATTAACACAAGCAGTCTTCTGTACGGTTTTCTGTTAAAARATAAAATATTCTGAGACAGCAACACATTAAAAGAGGCCCATAATAGTGACACCTACTCTTTTGCTAGTCCTGTAAGAGAAACAGTCCTATTTTTGATGGTAGCTCAAGTTAACAAATAATGGKTTTTGTGGTTCTCTGAGTGGAAAATCCTTATCAGGAAAATGTAATTTGTATTGCAAATTAGAGTAGGGAATAGACAACGAACCATCCTATAGTCTGTGCTATACTAATCTACTGATAGCAGTTTATGGTTCATTTCTAAGCAATTTTTTGACGCAGAGCCACAAACCTAAAACATAAGCTGAAAGTTTGTCCCAACAACTGTAACTGCAGCCTCAGATCTGAACCTGCCAGCTTGAAATCCTGAAGCTGAACCTGCCCCAGGGAGTACAGGAGAGTTTCTACTTAAGCAGGAGAGGCAGGGATTTGTGGAGGACTCTGAGTGAAGGGGACAGGCAGAGACAACCCTGTTTGGAGATTCCAGATACTTGACTAAATGCATTTAGGAAGACACTTTTATGTGAAAGTCAGYCCTAGGTGCACCAGGCCCAAAGAACGAGTGCATGTCTCATGTGCACAGCGGRCTTCAGCTGAGCTCCAGCATTTTAAGATATGCCATGCTTCCTTACAACCCCAGCTYGGTTAATGCATTCGATTAAAGAACTGAAAAAGTAAAACAAAAACAAGATCAAAAGTTTTGTTATCCAGAGGAGGATATTATCCAGAGAAGGCCCATACACAGATGCAGACACAAGTCCATGCATTAGCATCTCTCACACCACAGCTCTCTAACGCTGCCCCCAGCCCCTCACCAAAGCCTGGTTTGCAGCAATAACCGCATTTCCAGCAGGAGAGGTGGCACCACTGCAATTCTCTGCTCTGCAGAGGATGCAGAAAGGCGCGTTAGGAGCAAGGAGAAACAAATCTGATGCATTTAAAGGCTGAAATATTGCTGGAAATAAAGAGGTCAGCCAGCACTATCTGTGGCCTAGCAGAGCACCCCGTTCACCTCCATTCTGCCTATCGTCAGCAACCAAGGAATGATTGTGGGGGAATTGGTGGTGTACGTGGCTTTTGCCTTCCCACAAGAGAAAACCTACGGCTTTTTGCAGCTTCACTTTCTGCGAAACTCACTGGGGCAAGCAGCATCACATTCACACTTCTGGTAATTACAAGATGAAACCAAAGCCAATCACAGTGCTGTGAAGTCAAAGTCACTGACTTTTTCGTGTTCGGCTGTGTGCTAAGGGGCAACTTTTTCCACTGATGGAAGAGAAAGGGTAAACAGAAACCAACCAGCCTGCAAACAGGCAGGATAAAGGCAGCCTTGCAGCCSGCCCATCCTGCTCACCACCTGCCTCTCGGGATCAAAGGGCTGGATCCTCCGTGCYGCAGCACGCCGTGCGCCCCACCACTCATTAGGTTTTCAAACGACCGGCTCTGCCCTTCCTCCTCCGCTGCCCTCGCCGTGCCGCACACCTGCAGCGCTGTGCTCCTCYGCTGCAGTGCCTGCAAAGGCTTGGCACGAGCCACTGCTGGGTAAGGGCACTGGCTGCCCTGCCAGTCTGCCTGCCTCCCACGCGTGTCGCTGCCTGCACACACGTCCCTGTGCTGCATTTTGGGTTCTCCTTATCTAGGAAATGTCTGGGCCTGGGACAGTTTGTTTTTCCTTTTAATCTGCTTTCATGCAGCATCTATCCCAGTAAAGCTCTCCTCTTGGGTCTGACGTCTAGTACAACAGGTATTTCAACAGCACCAGAATACTATCCATTTTACACASAGCAGTTCTGGGAGGGTAGCTGCCCCAGTGTCGGGGTCCCTGCTGCACTGCACGCTGTCACTAGCCCACGGGCTGCCCGTCGGTGCCGCTGGGACCGGGAGCCACTGCACGGCCGAGGAGCCGCAAGGCAGCACTGCAGGCACYGGGGGCTGCAAACCTTGTCCTGACGCACACGACAGCGAGGAAGCAGCTCCCCGGATGGGAGCCGGTGCCTTCCCAGCAGCAGCACCGAGCATGCACGGGTGCGACGCAGCGAGCTCGCTCCCGCGGCGGCCACCCATGACTTCGGAGGGCTCAAGACGGCTAAGGTGTGATGAAGAAGGGAGTGAACAGCACACTGAGCACATCCTGCAAATACTTAGAGAGTATAAAGCACAGAAGAGTCATTATATATGGTGCAATGTAAATAAAATGCCAAGTATGCTCACATCATGTATGGACATTGCTGTGCGTACACATTTACGCACATACGTGTGAATATACACCTATATACTACAAAGACAGTCCAACAAACTATATAACCTGAAGTAACTAGACAAATCCAATTAAATGGTTGAATTCTGAGGAAAAAAAAAATCAAACCCTCATCATAAATTTGCTACGTAAATCACTTAAGGCAAGAAACCTTACTTCAGCACTCAAAAATAATCAAAACAAAGTATACTGTAGCTTTTAAATGCTGCTTCAATAAAAAAGTTGTTCTGGATAATCGGGAAGTTTCCCTGCTCTGTTGCTTATCTTGGAGGGGACACAAGAACCCCCACGACGCGCCAGCTGTGCACGGAGGGGCGATCTGCGTGTTACAGCCCGCCCAACAGGGAGATAGCACGAGTGATTCCAATGCAGCCGCGTCGCTACTAGGCGAGGGCAGCAGCGATGCTCCTCTGCCCGCGGGAGCCACGGGACCGCCCGTGACCGTGGAGCACGTGAGTGGCACAGAATTTGCCACCGCCAGACTCTGTATGCAAAAGCAGAGAGAAGCCAGGGCAGACCGGCAGGTTATGGGGCACAGACCTTCCCAACAACCTGCTGCYTGGGCCAGCGAGCTGAGCAGACCCCCTGCTCTCCACCCTGGTCTCCCRGTACGGCAAGGGATGGAAAGGCACTCCTGAAACAAGCCTGTCAAGGCACACCCACGGAGGCACGGCAAGCACTAAAGACARGGCTGTGTACGGTTTCCTTACGTAGCAGTAACCGGCATGTGGAAACGCAGCTCCACAGACAGGGTGTTGCTGGCCAGGAGGGAGCAAGGAAGCGCCCAAAGGCAGGGCCGGGAGAGCAGCCCCGACCCAAAGCGAGGGCAGGAGCAGGAGTGCAGGGGACACGGGCGGAGTGCCGGGGGCCTTGTGGGCGGCTCCCCGCSCCGCGCTCGCAGCGCCGCTGTGGCCCCTGCCAAGGCAGCGCACCCCTCGCTGTGCTGCACGCTCCCCAGGAGCCACGCTGCTGTGGCACCGTGGCGCCCGGCACACGTGGGGCAGCCCCATCCTCCCCAGCGGGGCTGCAGGGTCGCAACAAAGTCCTCCGGGCACCTGCCGGTGCCTTTGTACAGCTCCCAGTGCAGCAAAGCTCTGCAGCGGAGCTGGCTGGCGAGAGAAAAASGGGGAAGGGAGGGAGGGCCCGGGATACTGCAAAATTCAAAAGGCAGTTGTTTGGGCAGGGTTTGAAACTAAAATGCTTTATATACACACGCATTTGCATAWAGATGTATGTATATGTTTCTAAATCAAGTGCCCTGACCTTTTGTTGAAGCAGCTTCCCAAAGGTTATTTTATTTTATTTTATTTTCCCCCATGAAAAAATCAAATCAAATTCCTTACATAAAAGCCAGTCTTTCAGCACAGGAAAAATTTTATTTATTTATTTATTTTCCTCAGAGTTATACAACTGATGCCAATGAGGATGTTGGTAAAGCACATCCAAAAATATCCTTTGGCAGAAGCAACACTGATAACAATGATGAACTTCAGGCAAACTTTAAGAAAAATATCGTTTTTGTTCAAAGAAAGAAATAAGAACTATTTTCTCTTAACCTGAGCATTCTGATCAGAGRCAAGGAATTGAAAGCAATTTATGTCAATGCATCACTACACATGACGACATATCTCTGAAACTGAGATGTTCAAATCCAAGTAAACCTACGCCACGGAAAGCCCAGTGAATGTCCTAAATCACATGCCCTGCATATCCCTGCAGTGCATACGCACGCCCAGCACCTCTGCAACCTGCGTGACGCGAGCTCGAACCTTCGGTGGGTTGCACATGGACTTAATTTGGAAGCGGTGATTAGCCCTGTCCATGTGTTTATACACAAACTAAAGGCACCCGATAACACAAACACGTGCCCGTTCCAAGCACTGCGACCCAAGGGAGCTAGTTATGGTGATGARGCAACGCACGGGGCTCTGCTATTGCAGAACCAAGGCTAAAGCCTGCATCACATTGAGCCTTAAACGCAGAACTGTTTGCCGAAATGCAGGCCTCCAAGCCCGAAACGCTTTTCTCTTTGCATTGCTCATTCTAGGCCCTTCCCAAAGCACTCCGAATGCTAAACGAGGCTAAACGGAGCACGACRGGGTGCAGGGAGATCTCACGCTGAACGGTGCTTGCGTGAATGGCGTGAGTTTGTGAAACCCCAGGACGTGCCGGGCGCTCGCTTTTCAAGGGCTGCGTTTGCAGCCTTCTCGGAAGCAGGGCCCGCTCCCCACGGGCACGGGGGCCGCGGGCACCCATGAGCGTCGCCGGTGGTCAGGGCGGCCGCGGGGCTGCCCTGCAGCCCGCTCCCCTCGTGCCCGTGGAGGAGGAGGACCCCCCTGAGAAAGCGAGCACGGAACTGAGAAAGCGCGGCAGAAATTAACAGCAAGAAACGGCAGCGCGAGAACAGCGTGAAACAGGAAGGCGCCCGTGACACGGAGCATGCGGCTGCTGTGGTGTTTGCTAGGGACGGAACTGCTGCAAAAGCCGCCGGGGGCTCTTATCAGCCCAGCTCAGGGGCCTGCGGTTTTCTCGCTCTTGCAACCCTTCTTCAACTGTCACTTGTTTTTCAGCAAACAGGATGCCTCCGTTGAAGCCGGCAGCTTCCCCGCGGCTTCTCAGAGAGGGGCTGCACGAGTCCTTCCCACGGGCCGGCTCTGCCTCTCGGGAGAGCTGCCGCGGGAGCTGCAGCCCGAGCGGGTGCCAGGGTCCCAGCCCCCCTGCCTGCTCTGCCCCGTGGCTGCTGGTGTCCCGTGGCACGGTGGTCACAGGCGTGGGGACAGCACGCTCGCCTTGCGCTGCTCTCACCCCACAGAGCTGGACCGAAGGTGTGGGGCAGGACCAGCACATGGAGAGGCTCTGGAGGAGCTGTGCCCTCCTGCCTGTGCCCTCACAGCCAGCAGCGCTGGAACCTCTGGCAGAGCCAGGGCTCCCAAGCCCATGCCTGGACAGTCTCTGCTACACCTTTTCCTCCCCYGGTGCTATGCATCACCCTGCCCCAAGCTTTACTTCCCAGGTTTCCCGAGCAGCGCGCTCTGCTCCTCCAAGCTCACTTGCTCTCCCCTCTGCAGGAGCCTGCTCCCTCTGCACGTGCCTGCAAGGTGCACGCAAGCACGGGTGTCTGTTCACARGCTAGATGTGGGGAAAGCGAAACACGCTCTCACCCGGCTCTCGTAATCGCSTGGCCAAGAGTCAGCCTGTCAGCAGAGGTGGAGCCCGTGCCAAGGTCAGCGCAGGCKTTGGTCTCCAGCCCGAGAGCTCTGGTGACACTGCCCATCGCTGGGGCAATGGGGAAAGATGAAGGCTTCAGGATCAAACTTYCAAGGAGAGAGAAAAAGGRAAAAAAAAAGAAGAAGAAGAAAAAAAAAAGCCAGTGTTTTTTCTCACATCTTCCTGTCCCATGACACCAACCCCCAGCTTTGCTGGGCCCCAGGAGGGTGTTAGGGAGGGTCTGAACAGAGACTTTTTCAGCTAAGACAAAACTGCACCCTACCACTGCTCTCCCTACTGAATGTTTTCTAGTTCACCTGTTGCTCAAAAGTAATTGGAAATATTTTTCTTAGATTATTTTCCTGAACYTCTATTTGAAGTTGGGTCTGGAGATGTACAGTACCTAGGCCCTCAATGGATGAATGCAAAGCTAGGCTAACTTTCTGATGAAAACATCTATTTTACCCACATTTAAAATTTAAGGCAAACAAGAAGAGATTACTCATGGCTCAGAGCTGAACATCAAAAAAAAAAAAAAAGAAAAAGTTGTGTTTCCCCTTCTTTCTCTCTCTCTCTCCCAGACTTTTCATTCAATCACTCTCTCCTGGTTCTTCATCAGTTAAAGTAGGATCAYGCTTTTTCCATACCAGTTTAAGCAGTTTCTAAATGTGACTGTATATGGTTATGGTCCATGTATCCCTTTGGCCCAGTGAACGCCAGGCCCAACTGCAAAGCTCCTTTCTCAGCCTGCTTTTCTGTGGAGACACATTTGATCTGCTGGTTCCTGCTCTCTCTGTGCTTCTGCTAACCCTTCTGGTTTGTGGGTCATTTTTAACCAACTTTGACAGAGTGGAAGTGGTCYTTAGTTCCCACAGCTCTCCTGAGACATGGCAGTAATACCTACTGCCTACACTTGTAGGTGCCGCCAGCGAAAACACACCAAACTTCTACCCGAGAGAGAGGTTTCAAGAGATTCCTCAGCATGAGAAAAGCCTTCAATCAGATTTAGGCCTTATCAGATGTCAGAGAAGCTTACGTGTATGTGAAAAAATAGTTTTCACTAGTTATGCCTTTAACAGCATCTCTTGGCTTTTTAAATGTATCAAGCTAGATTTTTATTGATTTCAAAACASAGGCCTCTTCCATCTGAAACCCTTCCTTAAACCCAATGTTTCCATGAATAAGATTTTCAGCCTTTTTGCCTGCTTTTGATCAAAAAACTCAAATTGCTTCTTGAAATCTCCCAGTTAAAGTGAGGTTTTAGGAATTCAGGGATTTACCAAGAAGTCAACCATCCTTCTCACAAATACTTCAAACATCATTACTCGTGTTCCAAGTTATTTCTGTTTTGCTGGAGGACCTATCCCACACTATGCTGCAATCCAGTGCAGAATGTAAGCCCAAAGGAGTAGAGTTACTTATGTCCTACAAGGCTCACTTAAAGCTAAAGCTGAAGTGTGATTTAATCAATGGAATAAATTTCAGGCTTTAATGCTTGAATCAACCTTTTGGCTCATCTTTTCTCTACCTCACTGTAACTTGCAGCAGAATTCTGACGCAAGCTGCCTGMCGAGTTTCACATTTATTAGCATATGCTAAATATGGAAATGTAAAAAGCTAAGAAACTAGCAAAGAAATATTTCTGCCCTTCCTACCTCTGTTCTCCCCACACACAAACACACACTCTTCTAATTTTGCACTGAAGYTACTGCATTACTAAAATTAAAATACTAGGTTATGGTTCAAGCAGAAGACCTCTAGGAGAGCCAGGAAAAAGGAAACCCAGAAAAACACAAATCCRGAGAATCCAGTCGCACTCCACATCCCATACAAAATTTGAGATTTTGGGGTCATTTACAGACTTTGCAGGTGCATTCACCACTTACACAGAAAGGACTGAACATACAATGACTGCCCACCAAACAAGCAGTAGGATTCCATACCAGCACCATAAGAAGYCAGTTCTTCCCTCTCTTTCTGATCTCCTGCATCATCTGAGAAGGAGTAGGAGTGCGGCCATAACGATCAAAAGGGAGCAGTGCCAGGTGTTAGGCATAGCATATGCATGGTTTCTTTTGGCCACCTGTATCCCTCTGATTTTAACCAAAGTGAGAAGCTACTGGTGAAGAAAAGGTAGATAATTTAATAAGCAGGTAGGATGAGGATATGAACAACGGGTGAGTTAGTTCAAAGACCAAGCTTCTGAAAATTTGATCAAATGCCAGTGGATTATTCTTGGAGCACACTGTGGGAGTTACTTTTTTTCCCATTTTTCTGGCTCTGGCTGGCTCACTAGCAAAGGCAGTACCCAGCACCTGTGGCTCAAATAGCAGCAGCTGTACACAGTGTCTCCATCACCTGCCAATCCCCCGAAATCACAACAGCCTCAATTGGTTGGGTGCACATACTATTTGCAGTGGYGAATGCAGTTTCCAGTGAAAAAAGTGATGTATTTCAGAGCTCTGCTGAGGAAAAGTACTGTTTTAATACAAGGCCTACACCAGGCACTCAGCTTTTGCTACATAATAAAATACTCCTTCCCTTCTTGTCGTACTCCTGACACGCTCACTCTTCTTTCTGTGCTGGATTCTGTTAGGAAAATAATTTTGGAAAGGATTTTCTTCATATGCACTCCAACCAAATATGTAATCCACATTTTTTTATTCTTCAGTATATGAAAACTGAAAGCATTTWGATCTCTAGATGTAGAACTGAAAATTAGCAGCAAAGTGCCAGTCCTGCATTAGAAATGCTTGGCATAATTTGTACAGAGTAAACACTGCAAACTACAGCAGTTTATACAAACCTCAATGACAAGGTAGTTTGTTCTCTCAGGAAAGAAAAAAAAAAAAAAAGGAGGAGGGAGGGACACATTGCTACAGCTAATTATCTCCTAAAATAGGACAGCTCATATTTTTATAGGCTATTTTTTGAATTCTGATTTCATCTTTAATAGCAGTTTCAATTATGTTCAAATAAGGAATATTTTAGGATTTTTTTTCCTGTTTGCATTTCTCAGAGAAAAAAAAAAATGCAGTAAGGCCTTGGAAGGAAAGCGGCTGAAATGGGAACAAGCGAAGAACTTTAGACAAAATGAAATTTCCAGGACCAGTGAAAAGATTTTCCTTGAAAACACATATAAGATGCAGATATCTCCTTCACCATGATTTGGATGTTATTTCACAAGAACTTCYGCACAAACGATTTGTATTAGCCTGAACCTTAAGAGCAGGCTGTAATTTTAGGCCTGAATGCTCAAGTACTGTTTGAAGTTACCCATGAGGAAGAAAAGCTACCAAGCTGGCATCTTGGGCTGTCGTGGTTAGCTGTGCAGTCAGAAACRACATGACTCATGAAAGGAAGTCAATCCTGCGGGATCATTAGGATGGATAAAGAATTATTCATGAACGATCTGGAGAATGGGAAGTATTTACTAAGGAAATTAGCAAAGGATAATGAAAGAATTTCTGACAAGGAGAGAAGAATTCATAAACCAAGGATGAAAAAAATATGTCAAAAACTGCTTAGTGAGGAATTATCTTTCTCCTCCCTCTATTCACTTTGACTGGGCTGGGGTTGCGAAACCAAATGCAACTGTCACCATGAGGAAACCCTAGTATTTATCAGTCGGTGCCACGGCGTAAAACGGGAGGTTTCCCCACTATTTTCTATGCACAAAGCAGGCCCTGGGAGACGGTCGCACGGAGCCGGAGTCGCACGGGCGGCACGAGACGCTGCCGCCACGCTGCATGGCATCCCTGCATGGCATCCCTGCATGGCATCCCTGCATGGCATCCTGCCTCCTCAGCAACACGCTACGGCACGGGAACAGAGGCAGCCTTTGAGTGTAAGAGGCCTTGAGAAAGAAGCAAGCCACAGACCAGCTGCGCTGTCCCTTTCGAGCTGCTGCCCCGAGCTTGTACAATGCTGGTTAACCAACGTCGACGCCACAGGGGCTGTCAGAACTGGTCTGCAGCAGTGTGGAGGGGTCTGCTCTGTTTTCTAATTCCTTTGGCTAGAGTGAAGGCTGAAAGGGGAGACAAAACAGCCTGAAAAAGCTCCGACTGCTTCTGTTTAAATAGTGCTTTTGATCTCGGACTGGTGTGGTTTAGCCAAAGCAAGGACACACCAAACCCTGAGGAGCGCGGGCCTCGGAAGCGGTTCTGTGTTGCCCTTGAGTGGGGCCAGRGATGACTCGGAGGAACGAAGCTGCTCGAGGAGCAGGATGGAGCAGGAGGCAGCGGGGCTAATGAGCGTGTGGAAAGGAATCCACYCGTCAGCGGCAGCTTGAAATGCAATTCTAACTTACGTGTTGGAATTTTATGTTCAGCAGCTCTTGCAAGCATGGCAAAAAGAGGCAAGAAGYGCTTGGACGTCGCTCCAAAACAACCAGCAGGTTTGTGGTACAGAAGGGAGCTGGCKTCACCACCTTTTATTTCATACCTGGGAAGGTGTGAGGATGGCAGTGTGATGAGGGCCTGCTGACTGGGCTGCGTTAGTCATAGGACTTTGCACATTTAATGCTCAGGGAATTTTATTTGGAAGAGAATGGTMAACATGGGTCTACTCCAATGTCCAAGGATGTCATCAGAGCCTTTCCAGTAGTTCCAACAACTCTTGGATCCGATGGCRTACATGCAAAATAGTGGTCTTCCTTAATTTCCCCACTAAAATRCAGACCTAAATCATCTTCCTCGGTATAGATACCTTTCTAAAGAGATAACTTCATCCCACGAGGAAGCTGTAAATCCCTCTTCTTGTTTGCACATGCTTTTGTTAAAACAAAACAGTCTTCCAAATGCAAGTGAAGGTACTGTACAGATATAAATGTATTTCTACTGGTAAGGCTTATTCCTATATAGCAAGGGGAAGAARCTATTCAGGACAAACGTAACTTGTCTGCTGCACAGTGCAAAATATATGCATGGAAAAATGTCCATACGTAGTAATACCACTGATCAGGAGTTGTACTTGAAATTGTTTTGGACCATGTTAAAAAAGAAAAAAAAAGAAAAAAAAGTCTGACAGACATTATGATCCCTATTAGGAGAAAACAAAACAAAACAATAAAAGTTCTGATTGTTTCATAAMACTTAAGTGGTTTATCTCATCACTTTTAAACTTAACTGGTTTATCCTGTCACTTTTTCTTATTAAAYAGGCAAGCCATTTCTGTTCTTTATTTTTCACCATACCTGGGTCAGTGTATTTCATTTAGAAAAGCAAGTCACTTTACAGGGTGGAGTGGGGAAAGGCTCACATCCTGGTTCAAATACTTCAATGCACCAGGTATATTCAGAACAAGCTCCTGTTTGTATATAAGAATAATTAGAAGCCTGAATCTTGCTTTTGATTTGCAGATGCTTGYTGTAAAAAGTGTGCCCATGTTGGACACTACACATTAGCACTTTTTATGGAGTCAGTGCAGAAGCTAAACAGAGAATCAGTTCAGGTGAGATGGTGGTGGCCACAAAAATGGGAAGAGATTCAGCACAGAAAAGCGYGCAGTGTCTGAGATGTGGCGACCCAGGTCTAGCTCCGAGCCCTGCGGCCAGCCTGGGGGAGAGCCCACACAAGGCAGCCACCACAGCTCCCTGTCCCGCTCTGTGGAGATACACCGCACAAAAACTCAGTGCTACTGAACTTCATGACATACGAGCAATTAAATCACCCCATACTGTAGCAGCTGATTCTTGGACCCCCATGCAAATGCAGTAACAAAGTCTTAACTTGAATGTATCTTCCAGCTATGAATTCTGTTATACCCAACATATGCAAAACCCACAGCTAATTTACATGTAAGCCATAAAAAATAGAAGTATTTTACAGAAGTCTGATATTATCTAGTAACTATATTGTAAAATAAATTACACTTCCTATGAACTGGGCGTAGCTTGTAGTCTCGTATCAGTATTCAGCTCAGGATCATGTGCAACACAGACAGATGTTCAACAGTCAGAGCAACCTTGTCATGATGATGCTGATCATGTAGCAAAGGCCTCCTCAGGAAAGGCCTCCTCAGTGCCTCTTGGGAAGCGCTTCCAGGGTCACTTTCCAGATCTCCTGTTGTACTCAACAGAAGTCCTGCCCCACTCTGCCTTGTACAGAAGATGGGGAGATGGCATGGACTAACACGTGCTTCTGTTGGTGTCTCTCCTAAAGCGAGTCCACTGCTCTGGGAGGAAACAGATCTCACCAATACCACTGTTAGACTCTGATCACTAATGTGCATACCAAAAACTACCAATCAGAAGAAGTCATAACTCCCTCAAAACTCTTCTTACAACCATGGACTATATGCYATAAATAATTGTTCTACCACAAACCGGTATTTCGTAGATGAAAGAGATTAATTTTCATTTTCAAGTTTTAGTTCTGCTAATCCGAGTTACATGAAATAAAGTYGTGCCTCGATGCTGTTTCTTTTGGGACCCATTTCAACAGTGGCATCAGCGTTCACGTCCTTTCTTATTCACAACTTAGACTTGGATCTCCACTTTTTTTTTCCCCTCTGAAAGGRAAGACACAGCCTTGCAGTGGTCAGTGGCAGTTTTGTCACTAACTCGGTGGGGATGTAATCCTAAGAATTGTCTCTCGGGCATGTTTTCTGCTCCTGACAATGTCTGCAGAGAAAAGAGAAGTGCAGCTGAAGGTGGGAGTAGAGCAGTGCTAGCGTAAAGTTACCTAGTAKGGATAACAGCAGTAGGGAAAAAGCAGAGGTGCGTCTCCCACCTCCACTCGCTATCCCAGGACATCCACCAGCATCTCAGAGGAGTTGGCTGACAGTAACTTACAGCCAGGCAGCTGTATCTGCTGCTGCTTTCGGTGCCAGGCAGGCTAATGCTTTGATTCTGCTCTGCTGCCGTACCTTCCACTCCCCTTTGATTCTGCAGTAAGCATAAACAGAGACGTGAACGCTCCCTGAGGTGCAGAGGCTCATCCATGCAGTGCAAAGGCTGTGACTCCACTCAGCCTCCWCTCAGCGTGCTCACTGCTCTTACATTGCAGGGCCTTGCAGGATGGTTTAGCAATGCTTACTGAGCTTGGCGAGCCCAGGTACTCATTGGAGGTGTCTGTAAATGTTCACGTATCTCAGAGGCTTGTACCTGGGGTGCAYGGAACAGGCGTATGACAGAAAATCAGTTAGAAAATGTGCTTATGAGAGACGTAGGCGGGGTTGGGACTGAGAACGTGCAAGACATTTGGCACAAAGGAAACAGATACTTGGCTGGGCTCTGGGGTGCTTCATCTACAGCATTCAAGGTATTTTGCAAAAGGTCATCTTTCTCTTTTAAAATCCCCAAGCGGACACTTCAAGGTCCAGGTCAATGTCTTCCAAAGTTGTTGGTTTGACCAGGATTGTACAGCTTGCCCYAAGTACAGCTGAGTGAAAAGTTTATAGCAAATCACATTAAATCTGACAAGTTTCAAGTTTCCTAACACCACATTCATGGAAAGATTTGTAAGAGAGGCAAGCCTTTCAACTTGCAGTYAAAACCCTGCCTTAGGACAGCTTCTGAGCAAGCCTCAAAATCACAGCTTCAGCATGAAACCAGACAAGAGAAAACACACTCTTAAGCCAAAATACTCAGAAAGAAACAGAAAAACCCCAAGCCCCTAATTCGGACTGCTTTGGGGTTCACTGGAATCAGAAACTCAAAACAAAAAGCATTGTCCGAAAAACCCAGGCAGATAAAAGCCTGAGAGAATGTTCTCACAGACCTTTGTGAAGTGAAACCACGCAATTTCACAGTGTTTCACCTGCAAGCAGAAGCGAGGAGCTCTGCAAACAGTCCTAAGGATGAGCTGGAAGTGTTACCAGGTAGCAACTACCAGCATTCGCTCCTTCTCTGCTCTCATAGTCATTTCTTCTACATCAAATTTTCCAATTTTAATTGTCTGACTAAAGTTTTATAGAGAATTCAATGTTTTGAACTCARTGTTTTGGTTGTAAGTCTGTGCCTTACTTTGCTCTAACTTAAATGAAAAATGCATTTCTTTTGAAATGTACGCATGGAGATTCTTCATTTATAATTTTTAGTCTCTTTTTCCCACGGGCAGCAAGAATGCTGTAACTTGCATTCAGTCCCACTCTGGATATGCTGTCAAGTACRTTGACAACTCATTGTAGRCTTCTGTGAACGCTCTCCTACTCCCAGCTCCTCCCTTCTTGTCAYCCAGCACTTCTTATTACACACATGAAAGTCGACAGCTGCACCACTCTTCTACTACTTGGAAAACTGACTCAAGTCTAAACAATTATTATTCACGCTCAGAAGATCACTGAGAGGTAATGGAGGCGGTGTAATGCTTTCTTGCCCTTCTCTTAAACCAGTGATTCACCTAATCCTGTGTCCTGTCTCTCGCGAAGGCCAGTACCAGATGTCTTGGAGGAAGCTACAATTCATTTTGCAGATGACAGACCTGCTTCACAGGAAGCGTTCTTTCTCCAGACTTTGTGATCTGAAATATGGCAGCAAGAGACAAGGGGAGAACTTAACCCTTCCGAAGCTTTTTTTTTT
>PTEX01000037.1:2670220-2684643 GCA_003342815.1 Eudromia elegans
TTCTTTCTCCAGACTTTGTGATCTGAAATATGGCAGCAAGAGACAAGGGGAGAACTTAACCCTTCCGAAGCTTTTTTTTTTTTGCTTGTTTAATTTTTATTTACTTATTTTTGGTGTTAAGAAACTGTCAGCTATATCAATATCCAACCCTTTTACAGATCTTGATGAACTCTTGTTTCCAAGGTAGGATTGCACCCAAAGATCAGGCAGTCACTTACCAAGCAATATAAATGCATCCTCTTATTCAGATCCAAAGCTACGTGCATCCTACCCTACTGCTGGGGTGGCTGGAGCTGCTCATCAGAGGCCGCCTTTCGGCACTAGCAGCCCGCACGTCGGAGCAAAGTCTTTCTAGCTACRCGCTTCAGCCTTCCTCCTGCGCCGGGGCTAACCGTACACTCTGCGGTAACCTCCTACGTGCAAACTCTTCTGCTGTGCATATACGAGGCAGACAGGTTTCCCTTTCTTGTCACAGGGCAAGCAACCTCAAATTATCACTTACCGAGGTATCGTGTCCAGCAGTTGTTGCACAGCGCCAGCCCACGCTATCTTTTTCCTGCAAGAGGCACTTCCCTCCAGCTCCTGAACCTGCTCTTCATCCTCYCTTTGTGCTCCACAACAACAAAAAGGGATCTGACCCCAACAGGCCTGCCCAAGCAGCCACCTCAGAGACAGCTGCAACCCTGTGCCTGCGGCGGGGATGTCAGAGTACACCCTCAGAAACAAGACGTCTMCCCTCTTGGTGGAACATCTCAGAGACTTGAAAAAAAATGCCTTCATTTCATTAGGATATTTTTTTCTGCTTGCATTTTAAAAGCAAGCMTGTCTATTTATATATCTAAAATATTATTTTCTTTACAATTCTTGGTTTGTCCATAGATTCTCTCTTCTAGAACAGTAAGATGATGCAAATTTTCATTCTGTGCATAGAAATAAAATTCTTCAGGAGTTCATATATTATGTTCATAATCTTGGCAATATCACTGACTTGCTTATGCATTTAAAGATAAGCAGTCTGTTCTTTTGGGGTCATTTGTTAGCAAAGTAAATCATGATCATATTCTAGTCGTGAAAAATAATGTAGTTTAATTTCTCATCATAGCGAATACACTGGAAGTGCAAGGAAGAAACCTCTATTTCCCATTGGAGAACTATCTCAGAGCTAGAGTTTGAGTCTCTGGCTAAAGCACACTCAAAGGCACGGCTGCAAATCAACAGTCTCTTATTAATGGCTCATGAAAAAGGGCAAACCAAGCCTAGGTATTGGTCAGCCAACCCTGACCATTAAGTCCTTGCTAACACAACACTACACTGAGTAACTGATTAAACACCGGATTTTTTATTTAGGCCCAGGATAAAATCTCTTGATCTCACCATAGCAATGTATTCAACTCTGACAGCTACTTAGTCGTTGCTTCATAGGAATTTCTCTGCTCAGATACAACCTGTGTTTTGTTGTTTCCCAAAGCTTTTATATTAAAAAAATGTCAAACAGTGCCAGACATTGTGGTTTATTATTCCAGAAAGCAAATTTATTTTGAGTTTTAGTTCAGTTTCCTATTCACAAGCTGCAGCTAGTGTTTTGTAGTGCTGACACAAATTAATGTCTGCAAAAAAACTGCAAAACTTTCTTCTCTAGCCAGTGACAATAGTGTATTCTGTTGTGAAAAGATAGGGCTCATGTACTAGGAGAGCAAGCGAAAAGAGCTTTCCAAACACATTTTCAGTGCTGTGCATTGTGCATGTCCCAAAGAAATATGTCTTTTGCTGAGATATTTCTAGTATCTGATTACTTTGAATACTGTCACAGCTGAAATCTTTATCAAATTTTCAGCTTTTTTTTTCCTCTCAGAAGATTGCCTAAGGATTAATGACAACAGATGAGCCATGCAATGAGCTGGCTGCCTCCAAAGTCCTCTATGGGGAGGAGGCTGCACTTTCCCACCCCCCTGAGCTTTTCTTGGTGTCACATATCAGAGCCCAAAGGAGATGGATAGTTGTGCTGGCGTTGGATGCCTTTCTGCAGTACTCAATGCCCCAGCGAGCACCAGAACCACTGAAGGGCTGAGCCTGGAAATGTTTATGTGCAGAGGTTGGTGTGTGCCTTGATTTCAGTTGGGATAATACACATTCAGCACCTAGCTCTGGAGATGAGTGAAGCCAACCAGATGGGGAGGCGATGCGACCCCACCATTGGGATGTTCTGAGGACAAGCKTTTGTACGCAAGGAGGTCATGTTCTCTGCAATCATAACACCATGACCAAGCAGGGAGCCTCCACTCACATATAGCACCACGGACACGGGGAGCCTGCCCATGTGAACCCAGTCCGAGCCACTGACTTGTGGTGAGACAGAGTACACTTACATGTAAGTATGCCCAGGACCTGGCCAGGAAGCCTTTCAGAGCAAGAAGAGCTTCCTGCTACATTTTAATGCAGTGTTTACAGTGTAGAATACCCTTGGCTGGGCACTACTTGAGTATTCTAACTAACAAAGAAGTATGCAAAGTGTGTTTTTTTCCAGGTGGTAAAAATGCTTCTATGGAGTTTTTGTTCCTGTTTGATAAGAAAGCAACAAAAAATTACAGCACAATTCTTTGACGCCTTGATTAATTAAGACAAAAACACAACAAAGGCAAAAGCAAGAATAACCTTCTTTGCATATTGAAATAATTAGACCTTGCAACAAAAGGAAAAATGAGGAAAAAGCACCCTCCTGGAAAATATGATCCYTCGTGCTATTTAGAGCTCCATAAAACACTGCAAAATGATTAGTCTTTCTTTGCAGGCAAAATTATTAAGAAACCTTACAAGATAGTCTAATGCCTTTAAGGAAAAAAAAAAAGTTATGGGGTTGAGGCAATACCATGTAACTGTCTAGGCCTCATTTTAAAACTTCATACATACTCTTTAAACACAAACTGTCCCAACAGATCTTGTTTTTAGGTTGTTTTCCCCACCTGAAAGATATCACTGCTGCGGCTCAGCTGACGCACATGAACCTGCAGGGAACCCCTGCAAAATCAGCAGATCCCTCCCACTACGATGGCACCATGGTACCCACCACGGTGGAAGTCGGAACGGTTGAAGKCCTGCCGATATAGAGTGCCAGATCTGAGAAACAACGGGGTGTCTGTTTTCTGCAGGCTGCATTACAGCAGGGTGATTAGAAATGGCCCTATTGTGTACTCCAGCCACCAAACCTGGCCCCATAAAATGAAACAAGGCGTTAGGAAAATGAGGCTGTCATTAGAAGCAAAGCTTGGTGAGCGCCTAAATGGGTTCAGCGGGCAGAGCACACACCAYTGGAGGTTTCAGAGCAATCTTCACTTCTTTACCTCGTGGCAGAAGCGAGGACCTGGTGTGGTGTGATAGAAAAAGGGCCATATCCTTTGTGGTACACCACATTCAATTAAAATGTCAGSCTTTCTATGTCTGTCACTGTTCACAGAGGCTGGAACAATTGTTCTGCTTCCCCGCTCTCCTCTTTTTTTCCCCCCAATTTTTACATAGTATCATGCTAAAAAAGAGTTATGGATTTCCTTCTCAGAGTACTGCATGGACTGATAAAGCGAAATCCATGGCAGAAAACAATTTGTTATTTTTCCCTTTACCTCATAATTTCAGTTAAGAGAGAAAGTGCAATAAATTTTGGCGGGAAAAGAAAAGAGACTGTTTTGTACATTTCTAGTGACCAGTCTATGTAAACAGTATTGAGAAATACGGGTGAGAACAGTCCACCCTAGGGATGATTATTTTTTTTGCTCCAAGGCCCAAGCTTTGCTATCCTTGAGTCTGGGGTTTTGAAACTGTCTGAAATGCATTTGAGAGAAAGAGAGAAACAAAAAAGGAACTGCTGGAAAACCGTCACGGGCTGCCACGTTTAAACATAATATTCTTTCGCAATGGTGAAACATTTGCTTTCTAACTCAACTGCCACGCTGTTGCCCAAGCTTTCCTAGCACTGTACTGTCTGTACAGGATCTGTAAAATCTACAATAAAATGGACCAATGCCTTAAGCTGACCAGCACAGTGCAGACCTAGTCCATGAGCASGATCCAAAATAGTGGCACCAGAAAAATGTTAACAGGCCAGCAGCTAGGAGGAGGATAAAGATACCCAAACTGAAGTGTTAAGCTAGAACACTTGCAGGGTTAACAACTTTCAYGAAACTCCACCATCTCTAGCCAACTGAGACCAGACCCTTGGCCTGTGTTTGGGTGTTTTGGGCTGCGTGAGCTGAGCTCTGGTCGGTGCCGTGGCATCTGTGGTTCCCCGGGGTTCACACTTTTCGGGCTGCCTGAGCACCGCCATGCATGACAAGCACGGCCCTATGAGGTTCACTTGGTTGCATTAGCCAAGACACRTTTCCTCAAGCAGCCTTCCTGTGCTATGGGTTGCAGCAAACACTCGTGTGAGTGATMAAGAGAGCGAGAAAACAAGAAAGAGCTGATGAAATGCAGGAAAATCCTTCTTGCTGTTCTACCAGTATTGCTTCCTCTGCCTGGTGGCAGCGCTGAGGAGACGCTGGTGCTCGGGAGCGTGCCGCAGAGCCGCTGGGCGAGCAGCATCCCCGYGCACGGGCAGGGCAGCGCCGCCAGCCCGCGCGGCTCGCTGCGGCTCCGCTCCCCGTCGGAACGGATGCAGACAAGCCTTGGATACGCGGCACAGGGAGAAGGGGAGAGCGGGGTGGGAGCACAAACGCCTTGCTGCCCTGGTGTGGGAGCAGAGCACTGGGCAGGAGCCGTGTGGCACYGGCGATGCCGCCCGCCGCAGCCACATGCCCAGCCGAACCGAGCGGAGCCGAGCGGAGCCTTCCGCATTCCCCGGCCTCTTTACTGAAGCGAATAACGTGTGACTCACACTGACACCGCCGGCCAGGCCGGGAAACTGTAGGCTGTGCCTATAAAGAGCGATGAAGCGCCGCTCTCTCGCAGCGCCCGGCGAGGGTGATGAGTGCCCTGCGTACGGCTGCATGTCCTCCGCTGCCCRGCAAAGCGCTCCGGCAGCTGCAGGATGGTGTCGAGGGGGAAAAGTCCTCTTGTATCACTGGCTATTTAAAGCGGTAGTTACGAGGAAGCGGACGAGTTTCTTGTGCTACTCCCTGGCTCGTTAGTATGAATAACCCATGACTAAACCGTTTGCTCCACGGGGGTTTATGAGAATATCAGAGTGACCTCCTGCAAATTCATTGTCACTGTTTAAAAAAGGCAGCTTGCAGGGTGATGYGTTTTAATTCCCGTCACAGCCCTTAAAGGACTGCTTCATTTCTCTAAACGTGGTTGCAGCCGATAACTCACAGTCGTCCAAGACCTACGGGGCATCAACAGCAACCCCGAACATACCCATGCCGCTTCCTTCCCTGAGCCATGTGAGTTGCAGCTAACTTTAAGCAGGTTTCTAAGCTTTTCTGACTTCTTCCCAGGGAACATGCCTTTACCTAGCCTGGGAGTATGGTATAAATGAGACAGCATCACGCTCTGCTGGCTGCACACTTGAGCTTACTGCTCGCTTGCTGTGTTTTTCATCTGCATTATGTGTTGCATGCTCTTGGCTGTCATTTTTCATGGCAATAGCTTGCAAAGTCCTAGCTCTGCCCAAAAGAAGCAAAAACAGCTCTGCTACTACTACTATACCTGAGGTAGTTCATGGGAGTTATTCTAAAGTAAGCTAATTTATGAAGAGAAAGTTCACAAGCACGTAATGAACACTTCAAATGAGTTCTTTTTATGAACTCTWCATAGGTCTAGAAAGTAACGAGATAGTATTCTTACAAGCCCAAATATTAGCCGCACTTAGAGTTCCTCAAAGAAAACAAGAGTAAGAAAGATGTACTACAAGAGTGTCTCAAAATGTTCTCCCAAGCATGCATTTTCTTAAGTAAGGGATAGCAAAAAGTATATTTAGAAAGTCTGAATGGCACTTACCTCTCAAGAAGTGCTGGTAAGAAGGAAGTGACTCAAATATGCTGTTTGAAGACATTGTTTCCTCTTTAAAACTTACTCTCTCTTTAAGGTGAAGGAATGTATGATTTCTTCTACCTTGGGAAGTGAAAAATGAAGAATGGTCACTGTTACCACCCTCCTCCCAGCCATCACTCTCTCTTATCCCAGTGCCTCTGGAGCAACGCGAAGCGGATTATAAGCTCCTTTTGCTAAATCAACTCTGAAATTGTTTCTTAAAAGAAAAAAAAAATAGCGGATCAGTTGTGGTTGATGATGCTTACCACTCTACGAAACTCTGTGGTTTGCAGTCAAAACGATTCGCCCTGCCTGCTGACCAATATCCCGGACCCGCTCTTGTGTGACTGCCTCTGTACCCAACTTGTGGTTCTGTGGTTGTTTATGAGGCCCAAAGAAGTGTTTCACACAACCAAAATTACAAATTTAACTGTTCCCCTTTCCATAACCAGCTTCCATTGGTCGCCCCTCGTCATGTGACATGAGTGATGTCGACCTCTTTTTTTTTTTTTTTTTAACTTTCTGAAGTCATGCCCTACCCACTCCACCTGCCCTCCCCGGGGCTGCGCGAGGCAGCCGTGGAGTTTGCTGAGAGAGGGAAAAGAAAAATGACTCAGTCCCTTATTCTACAAATGGTCTTGCTGAGTTAGTTCAGCTCTGCTTGTTTTGTTGTTTGTGGTTTTTGGAACTACTGATTATTTTGATAGAGATTTCATTGCTGCTTATTCAATAGTAATTCAAACCTGGGTATTAGTCTGCTGCTAAGGCAGGATGTGGAAGTCATCCTGTAAAGCATTCGGAATCAGCTGTAGGAAAGACCACTGGCTGGGAAAAGAGCACTATAAAGAGATTCCAAAAAATACTGTTAGGAAAAGAGAAAAAAAGAGCCCAAACATTATTTTGAGCCTGTATGACTGCACCCTCTAAGGAGAGCTTGAAGGCAATTACTCTCTGTGAGCCACAAGAAAGGTGTGTCAGTTAATTTCACTGGGTCAAATCCTGTAGTCCTTTAGGCACAATTCCCATTCCCTACAGGAGTACTGCCCACGAAAAAAAAAAGGGGGTAAACCCCTCAGGATTTAGCTCAGCATCTCTGGTGTGATAACCAGTCTGTCCTGTCCTAATTTTCTCCCTTTCCTTCCTCTCCTTCCATAGAAGGAAAATAAAAGTTAAAAAGATCCTAAACTTAATAATGAATGGGCAGTTGTGGCTGGGGTYACAAAGAAAAGGTGGTTAGTGGTGGCACTTACTGGAGAGCGAAGAAGTGGCTGGTGACCCACCGCCTGTCTCTTTTTCCCCTCTTCTGGAGAGTGGACAGTAGCCCTTCTGCACAAGCCATGGGACACTTCACACCTCTACAGTCTGGAGCTCAGACCACAGCAGTCCCAAACCCATTAAAACCCTGCCAAGAAACCTAGGACAATGAAAGGTCTGCACTTCCATCGTGACAAGCACGGTGAAAGAGCTCGCTTGCCATAAAAGCAAGAAGCCCTTGTAGTATTATCAAAAGTACTGGTAGGTGGAGCACAAATACGTAATAACGCACAGTTCTTCCTGCAACGAGTTCTTAGTCAAAACCCCTGGCATGCAAATGCGGTCTGTGCTGMCTGATCCCAAAACACTAACTTCTGTGGGCTCAACAGAAGCACACAGATCAATGAATGTGTAGAAAATAACTTTACACATTTGGGTTTTTTTCTGTGTAGTGCAACTTTGGAAGCAGGATGCCTTTTCCTAACACCACTTTACTGCCTTGTTTCTAGTGCAAACTAAATTTATATGCCTCTTGACTCTAAGAGCTAGGAAACAGGTTTTCTGCAGAAAAGGTCCTGAAAGAGGATCTTCTCGTGATGCAAAAGGATGTGTCAGGTCAGTGACAAATGCTACCTAGGAAGCTGGGAAGTTTTCCTGAAAGAATTTCCAGAAGAAAACCGAGTAGCCAGAGCAGGAAGGTTAAGGCACTGTGCAGTGAGCCTCGCTCAAAGCCCTGCTGCGCTTGAATCAAGACAGGAACTGGAGTGTGAGTTTTCTGCTTCCTGGCTCTCCCCAAGCCAAGCACACCGAGAGCAGCATTCTGGCTAGTCTGGGATGAGTCTCTCACCGCTCCTGAGGCCTAAGCCATTCCACTGCAAGGTAAATAATTAAATAARCATTGTCTGCAGATGAAACCTAGCAGCAGTGCTCATGTGGGAAGTGGAAAACCCAGGCCCTTCCAGGCCCCCTTTTGCTCTTAGTACCCAAAACGAGACCGAGAGCCATACAGCAGAGGAGCTACAAGGCACCCACGCCAGCTTTGCCGGCAGCTGCTGGTGGTTCAGGGGCTCATCGCAGAAGTGAAGGAAGAGCAGAGTGAGATAATTGGAGCCCCATGCCCCCATCGGGAGAGGCTTTCCARGGGGCTTAGTTAAACAGCTTTCGGGGAGGGGAAGCGTTTCCCTGGCGCAGGTGGGCACTGCGGAGCCAGTGCCAGCAGAGGGAGCTCAGGACGGGAACCGCRGAGCGCGTGGGCTCAGCCTCCAGGAAGGAAAGGAGAAGCTGGGCCAAGAGTCGCCTCTAAATGACTCAGCAGCGTGCAGGCGGGTGAGCGCGTTGGTAGCGCTCCCACGGATGTTGGTTCCAACTGGTGCCTTCTCACAGGAAAACTCCCTCTTAACTGTGGCAGTGTTTCGCTTGCGTCCTTTTTGCCTTCGCAGTTGGGTTGTGTCATGCGACGCAACGTGAGCGGAGGTCGGGTATCCAGTCACACACTCAGCCAGGGTGCCAGAGCACCTTCAGCCTCGCTCGGTGAGGCTAACTGCCCCACGAGCCCAACTACACCCGTTAAACCTGGCTGCTCAGGGAGCGCAACAAGGACCATGTGGCAAGTTCACCTGAGCATAAGTCAGGCCCTCAAATTTGGAAAAAGTTTTTTCAAAATGAAAAAGTTTTTTACATCAGGGACATTGAGGAGACGTGTGATATGCTGAGTCTCCTGTCACTGTCCRTGTGCTCCGTTGCACAGAGCAGCACATGTACTATGAAGATTTTCTCTGACAGCAGAGGTTTCTGGTGACAGGAACGCATTTCAGCGAGTCTGAGGGATCAGGCTGCTGCGTGTCTGTGGTTCGCAAAATCACTGTTGTGGGAGGGAAAGTAGGATCTGCTTGCGTCTGACCCTCTGTCTGGATGTCCAGGAAAGGGATCCTTCCTGCAGGAGCCATGGTCTATGACTCTTTCAAAATCACAACCCAAAGTCACTAGTCTCGCTGCATTTGCCTTCTCTTTTTYCAGCAGTCAATGGGATGGGGCAGGATGGCTCCCAAGGCTGTGACAGACACGCGGATGACTGCAGCATGTGCTACAAGCACCCGCAGGGCTCTGGGCAGAGCCGGGAGGACAGCGTGCCAGCGCACAGTGAATGYGAGCTATGTGAAAACCTTCACCTCAGTCATCTGCCATGGGGGCCGTGACATAGCTGTGCTGTGCCAGAAGCAACAGTTGGGCTGGTTTTGTCATCTCGCAGCTAGCACGGATGATGCAAGGGAAAAGGATGAGTGTCTCGACATGTAGCCTGCYGCTCTGCACTCTGCCCTGCCAACACTCAGCTGCAGATATCATACAGTCTTACACTTTCCGAAGCTCTAACCCKTGTGAATTTTCAGGGAAAGGGCTGTACTGTGTGGGTCTGCGCAGGAGAACGGATAGCTGCTGCTATGCTGTTTGGAGAAGCCCTGAAACCTCACAAAGTGGACAAGGATTACTGGCAATGGAGAATGCACCAAGGCACTGCTTTATAAGGACGGCACATCAGCTGTTCCTTGAGTCCTACAATTAATCTTTGTCAAAAATTACCGTTAGTATAGCCGAGCATTGTTCAGCGGAAAAGAATAAACTAGAACATTTCACAATCCGTGCCCTAAGGAGGGCATCAWAATGTTGCTATGCAAGCTATGTCACCATGAAAGTCAGCCTCAGAGATTGCCTTAAATCTGTCATGTAGTTACTGTAAACAGAGGCCCTTAGAAAACTCATGTCACTGGCACTTGGACATCCCTTGCTTTCTAATGAATAAGATGCAAGACATTGGTTAATCCTRAGGGAGTAATATCGGTCTTAGATGTAAAAGTTGACGCATAACGAAGCAAACCAACAAGTGATGACAATGACAATGAAAAAATCAAATGATTGTGCCAGTAGTCACATGCTTAATTTGGTATATTGAGTCRGAGTCAAAGGTTTAGGGATACTAAAGAATTTATTTCCTGCGTTAGTACTGAGGAGCGTGACCCCATTAGCTAGGGGTATTAGCTGGAACATGACCTGCAGTAAACAGGCTTGACACTGGGTATGTATGTACTYGGAAATCTTACTCTGAGTCAACAGATCCCATAAGAAATCTCGTAAAGTTGCCAACATTTGGGGAAAAAAAAGAAGGATCCAGCATAAAACTAATAGATATTTTCAGCTCTTTATAGGCAAGTACTTGAAGTCTCACTGACA
Organism: Eudromia elegans; assembly: GCA_003342815.1. NCBI lineage: Eukaryota > Metazoa > Chordata > Aves > Tinamiformes > Tinamidae > Eudromia > Eudromia elegans. The sequence goes on from PTEX01000037.1 coordinate 2,680,661, forward strand.
GGCTAACTTGGGAATTATAAGATAACAGAGGCACAGTTCAGAGCATCTACATTTATCAGTCCTTCCACCTAAGCCGTCTCTTCCCCTCTGCAGAGCACAGTGAGCACCTGACACCAGCACGGTATTGCAGATTGCAGCATCCCACAAGGCACCGAGACGCCCAAAACAAAGCAATTTAGGGATTATTTTGGCCCCTCTCGAGAGGTGCTGCAAGGTTGGCTTTACAGTTTGAGGTGTGCCACACGTGCCTCCTCCATCTGCCCGGCAAATGACCAGTTGTGCAGAAACAGAGGCTTTCTCTCCTCCAGTGACAGCAGCCGCTCGGTTTTCATGCTCCCTTTAACTGAGAACCACTTTAATCCCTGGAGACCTTCCAGACGGACACCATACGTCTAAGTGCAGCAGCACTCCGTACACCATGGGGCATATTCTGYTGGATGGTGGATGTATTCTGCTGCCTCCTTCACAAGCAAGGCCTGCACTTGAGGATGGGCAGTTTATGAAGGGCCTTGCCAGCCACAGGCAGAGCTAGCTCGAGTCAAAGGCATGCAGGGTGGATAAATCTTTAAAAAACTGCTACACTTCTAAATCCACTTGTCCATAGGACAGAGCATGATTAAAGCCAAGCAAACCCATGCCACATTTCCTTTCATTCAGCAGCAGYCAGAGAGGGTGCCAAAAATCTTGCCACTGAGCTGCAGCCCTAGAAACCTGGAGCCCGRACCACTTGTGGAGTCAGGGCTGAGATGCTGGGAATGTCATGGAGTGGGTTATTCTGCAAAATCAACACGGCCCAGAGGAGTGTAAGTTACAGACCAGAAAACTGATATTGCAGCGAGTTGGTACTGCTGGGAGGCCCTCGTCTRCCATCAGCAGGGAGCTCTGCCTTGTGGTGGTCTGTTGTAAATCCTGCAAATGCCGTGTACGTAAATATTGTGCAAATGGCTTTTTAAAAAAGTTTAACGTTAAATTGACCAAAAAGTGTCATTTCAGAGGAGCAAGATCTTCCTGTGAGTCCAGGCTGTCAGCAGAAGAAAGTGTGGAAGCATTTTGGAAACCCCAAGCATTTCTTTTTGACAGTTTCAAAAATAAACACCATAGGTTTTCATTTCAGAATTGACCCAGATTAACTAGCTGAGCTTAAAAAAAAAGGATCTGACCCAAATGGCTGCTTCCTTCTGGTCTTCCTGTTTTGCTACCAAACCAAAAAACACTACAGCAGTGCTGCTAGCAGTGCTCTATTACAGGATCTCTGATATAAAAGCCTGACTCTTATCACACCTTCCCTTTTGAGCCTCTTTCTCCCAGGACACAGGAGTTATGTTGTTTRTTTCCAGTTATTCATTATCAATAACAGAGTTTGGAGGGCTTTTCACCATTCCCAGTCTTCTGCTCGTAGTCTGAAATAAGTTACGTGCTTGTGCCCAATGAGGAAGACGGCGCAAAAATGGGAAATAAAGAGAATGCCAGGGAAAAGGAAGGAAAAAAAATATCCAGATAGCACCCAGGACAGGAATAATCACATAAAGCTATGTGAGCATTTTGAGTTTGCTTGCAAATATCCTAAATAGTGCAGGCCAGATGCAATTTTGATCTGTACATCCTTAAACTGCTCTGTGAAAATTGGTAATTCCCAGTGACATGCTACTCCTGCATGACAGGGACAGCAGTTTTTAGGTAAAAGCAATGCATGTGGGCAAAATCAAGCAGCTTCTCAGTCTATTGCCTTTCTCTTTTTTTTTCCTCTTTGTGAGCTACTGATATTTACTGGGAGCAAATTCCAAGTGTGTGGCTAGCCCACCTTTTACACTGAAGTGTGCCAACATGTTACTTTGTCCCAATATCTGCACCAGAAAAATCTGGTCTGTTTGGGATGGGAATAAATAAGAAGGACAAGTGGAGACAGATGAATAATATCCTAACACGGACCAGTGATAAGGATTGAACTTGGGTTAAATCTACAAGGCCTGAATTTGAACTTTTGTGAGTAAAGTCACAAAGCAAACACAGTGAAACAGGTAATGCGTACTTACATTTGTTCATGTGGGTTCTTCTGGAGTCAGTGAGATTGCTCATGAGTAAGGAAGGGAAAGGTTTTCAGGGTTCACAGTCTCTTTGTTTGCTTGTTTTCAGGTACTTCAGTAAGACTTAATAGCAACTGTAGTTGGGTATTGTTCCACTCTTTACTTTTTAGGATGTGCTTTGCGGTATTTTTCAKATCAGCTCATTGCTGCTCTCCTATAGATGTAAAAGGGAGAATTCAAGTAGCTATTTAACAAGAAGTAGCTACTTTAAAAAGAAGCAATTCAAATTATTACCGATAAAGCCTCYAATTACTTTCCTGGTACAGGCTTAGAGAATAGAGCTTGACATATGTATTTCACAGGGGATSCTAGCAAAAATACTTTATTACTCCATCTCACTGCTCCAAAAACTCTTTAACATTTATGACATGGGTATCTCACKGCAAGAAGATCAGCATGTTGCTAATGGCAGATACATTAAATCTGAACTTYGTAACAGATTCTTAAGGAAAACTGCTGTCTTTATGACTTGGCCAACCTCTTCCCAATTGATGCCACATCTCTAGATGGCTCTGGGTGAACTAACARTGGCCTGAAGACAGCACCTTATCCCTGCCCTCTGCCCAAGTAGTGCATCACCTCCCCTGAATGGAGCCCTCTCCCATCTTGTGTGAAAGACTGACAAGTGCCAACACTGTGCAGTTACTGTAAACAGCACACAGATTCCTGGGGAAAGACTGCCAGGGAAGAGTTTCAAAAAGCTCTTCAGATTYGGGTACCAGGCTCCTGGTGGAATCTGAAAAATGCACACCAGATTTCTTTATGTGGCTTCCTCAGCCTCTCTTCACAAGTTTAACTGGCTCCTGTCTGATCCTTATTTGTTAACTAACATCACATAGGCATGTTTATAGAAATGAAGAACAGTGAAGATGCCTAACAAAGCAGGACCTGGGAACACATCTGGGTTAAGAGGAAAAACGACAGTGATATAAAAGGGTGAACAAGTGTGTGAGGAGCATCCATTTGCAATAGCAATTGCCCAGCATGACAAAAGTCCATAGGAGAAGGGAAGAAAGAGGGTGAGAAGTCTTGGAGCTGGGGGCACAAACATTGCACTTGATGCACAGAAAATGGAAAGCCAGAGAGAAATTCAAAGAGGAAAAAATCTGATCAGTGAAATGGACGAGTCATGCAAGAATTGCAGTGAGGACAGGAGAACTATGTTAGAGAAAACAGACATTAATGAAAAAAGTATTTAGCTTCATATAAATCAGCCTTTACCACTAAACAAAGCAGAGAAATGCTGTTGTTCATCTTAGATGAAACCGAAACTGAAAGAGCGCAGAAGTGACAGTTTGCCTCACACGTTATCACGGATTTTCTAAAGGGAAGTTTTAGTGCAGTGACTGTATTCTGGGACATAGCTTACCAGAAGCAACACTGGGCAAAGGGATCGTTTACCTCATTTTTCCATGATGGATTTGCTYGCCTGTCCTTGCGCATGCTCTCTTTATGGCACTGTCTGGGGTTGCTCCTTTTCCACAGTGTGAAATACTTAGATGTCTTAATTGTTGGTTTGGAGATGTGCAGAGCTGATGTGGAGGGCAGCTGTGAGCTGKACACATCCTGCAGGAAAATGTTTCATTTTCATTTGTAGCCAACCACRGCATATCTGTATAACTACACTTGCTGCAGGCCCTATCAGGGCAGTGGCTGAGGGGAAAAATCCCAGTGCCCACACTATACCTTTTTTCTTTATAATAAAATCTGATGAGGCTATGACAATATCTTTATCTTTAGAGTTTTGTCTATTAGCTGGCAAATAGATTGGTCACTATATGTGACCAGTGATCGGCATTACAGGATCTGATCTAGGACTGGAGATTTTCCTAGGCTGCCAGTGGCTGCTGCATCAGACTCATTTTTCTAATGAACTCTTGAGCAGGCTAAGAACACTTC
>PTEX01000037.1:2685338-2716031 GCA_003342815.1 Eudromia elegans
TCCTTCCTTCCTTCCTTCCTTCCTTCCTTCCTTCCTTCCTTCCTTCCTTCCTTCCTTCCTTCCTTCCCTTTGTTTCTTTCTTTCCTTTTTTTTTTTCCGTGGACTACTGTCCTCCTGCCCACAAATATTCACATCTTTTCTTCTCTAACAGATTAAACATCTGAGAGCAGGATTGGATGTGGTGAGGTTGTTCTGGGAAGAACAGATTCAGTGCTTCTTTACACATAGATCACCATGAAATATCAAATATTGCCATATTGCATAATGCAGATGCTGCAGTGCTGTCATATTCAACATACTTTTCTCCTTAGTCTTTACAAAAATACATCCAACATATATATAGATGAAGTAACCTGTAGTAGGGTGATCAAAGATAACTGTAATGTGAATTTCATTTCGGCTTCCTTCCTAAAGGAAAGAAGTACTTGTTGAATCAGAGGCTGGGAGTCTAAGCTGGTGAGAGGTCTGGTCATTAGCAGTAAATTCACATCACTTAATAGGTTTGTCTTACACTGAACACCCAACCTATAAAGGTGTAACGACCACAGTAGAAGATTCCATGTAGCCTGAGGGTAGTGCATAACTCCCTCCAAAAAAACAAAAAGAAAAAAAAAAAGGGAAGAAGAAGAAGCAGATACTAAGGTGGGAAAGAAACTTGCAAATGAAAAATCTTCATTTTGCTTTTGAAAACACTGAATCAAATTCAACATTATTAATTTTTGCTTCCAAGTAAGCAGCTAACCGTAGGACAAAGTTTCAAGGAACAGAATTTCACCTCTGTAGCCCCAGCCTTCTTACAGTAGTCCTAGAAATGAGGAAAGCCTTCCTTGAAATACCAAACCAGAACCCTCTCACCTTAGGCTGCAGGCATATACATAAAAAGATCATACCACAACAGAGAAAGCAACAACATGCAMAACTGCTTTTGGTGTTGACAGAGGTTTAATGCCATGAACTTGTTATATCTGTAAGAAAAATGAGCAGCTCTCTTTGGTTTGAGAGAGAAGGTGATCTCACCGAAATAAGCATTCAATTAGAAAGTTTCCTGTGGACTTGAGGGTGAAAATTGTCATCATCAGCTAATAATTTTTAGTAGTCCCATGATAAGCCTATGGAAAGAGTTGGTGGTAAGAAGTTCAGTTCTTTTTGAAAACGGAGTCCTTTTCATTTGGTTCATAGAAGGAATCAGGAAATGGAGACATTCCACATCATTAGCCGCCTCTGAAAATCTTGGCCATAGTGAACACTTACCTATCCCTTTTTTTCAGGTCTCTGTTATTAAAGTATGTAGAACTATCTATAATGCTCAAAAACATTAAGATATAAATTATGACAACTGTGTTTAAAAGACATTCCCTCCTGGTTAAGACTCAGTGCTCATTCAAGATCACTGCTAAAGGTTTGTGCAGGTTTCCATTTTGTTCAAAAGATGATAACTGTGTCTCCCAGTCTGCCAAGGTCTATTTGAAAAAAGTCATGGGGGACAAAATCTCAGAAAGAAAAGGTGGCATCCCAGGGGAGAAAATCCAAATCAGGTTACAAGCAGAAGCTTGACTGTGGGAACGTTTGGATACTYTGAAGCAGTTTCTCATTGTTTCACATTATTCATTACTGAAAATTATTTGATAGAGTGATCTGGTTTCACTTTACTTTGCAGGAGCCAATGCCTTGAAAAAAACTGGCCACTCCTGGCTTCTTGGGCCAATGTGTCAGTGAATCAATAATAAAACACATTTCATTGTCAATTCATATCGTTTGAATTTCACGCCTTAGGACTTTTTTTCCMGCAAACAAACTGCAATATAACTGATTATCCCTTAGCCTCAGGGTTGTTGGTGTGTTTGAAAAAGTATAGAGAACTAGGCAGGGATATTTTTCCCAGAGTCAGCCTCTGAATACTACTTGCTGCATGTTCATCTCTGAAAACATACAACCAAAGAGTGTTCAAAGGTTCTTTTCCCTGGAAAAATCTCATGCCAAGTGCCCTCAAGGGAAGGCACTTGGGGAATCCTTGGATCTCCTCTGATTGCAGCAGCACAGCACATCAAGCTTCAGAACAGACCACACAGATGGATAAAATGCCAGCAAAAGGAAACCCATGAAAGGAGACTGCTGACTGAGATATCGACAGAAATCCTTGTTTCAAACATCAGAAGGTCTGATCTAATGCCTACTGAACTCAATGGAAAGAATGTCATTAGAAGTGAGGCCGGGGTCTTTGAAACATATTCTTAAAATAAGCACATTTTGTTTAGGTTTATTTATTTTGCCTTTGAGAGCTGGCAACAGCTTATTTGCTTAAAGCTAACTATGTGGAGTTTGCACTGTTGTACCCAGCTTCAGGCACGCTGGCGCTATAATTTAATTCACTCACAGTTCCCTTGTGCTATGCATTTGTTAGTACTTGGCACATCCTTTCTTTTACTCTGTCCCTTTAAAAAGGAGAACTATCTCCTTATCTTTAGGTTTATCTGACTTAACAATGTTCATATGACTGAACACTGTGAAGAAGAAACGCAGTGCTAATAAGCACATTCGAGGCAAGGAAACCCTGTGGGTGAGTTCCAGTGAGTCCTAGGACTTCCACGGAGAGTGAGTGCGGCTTATTTTGATTCCTTTCAAATCTTAAAAGCAGCTGCCAGCTGGATTGATTTCAGTTCTTGCTCTTTGGAGTCTGAGAAGGAGAAACACGGCAGCTAATCAAGAGCACATCGGCTCTGATGTGCCATTTCCTCTTGTGCCTGTTAGGGCCGTTAGTAAAAAGCCAWGGAGAAAATATGTGAGAACAATCCCTCTCTCACAGAGGGTGCTAGAAATCTTCTCTTAACTCAAGCAGGCCAAGCAGAGGACACTCTCGGGATGTTACAGGCTTGGAAATATTATAGATGAGCCTCCCGTTTCTGCCATCTGAAAGCCCTTTCCCCAYACCCAGCACAGGGGGTTGTCTCAAAGTCCCTCCTAGCTGGCCTGGCCTTGGTGCAGAGGTTGGCTTCCACAATCTGATATCCTCCACAGAGCTTTAATATAAGGAGTAGGGCCGTTCAGTTAATATGTCCGTGCCCAGAAGCAGGTACCTCACTGTGCAAACCTGTATCTGTTGGGGCGTTTGACAACTGAAGCTGCTGCAGAGATGATGCCCGCCCCACGCCAGTCCCGGTGGGGGATCTCTGATGTGCCAGACGGTTGCTGAGTTCCTGGAGCTGTTTAGGAGATCCAGATGCGTAAGAAATTATCGCTTTATGAGAGGAAGCTAACACACACGAAATGCTGTGCTGCTTTGAAGAGGGCAGCATGGCAGATTGGTTAGGGATACCCTGTTACTTGTGTGATAGAACTCAGAAAAAAAAAGCCCGGAAATGTAGAAATATGGACTTTATGCATCTGTAAGAGGTGCCAAGATGGGGAGAATGGGGATACAAACATCAAGGAAAAGCACCTCTAAGTCAGGCTAGGTAAATGAGCAAAAAGAGGGGAAAATCAATGAAGCAACAGTGCTGCATTTCTGCAACTATTTGTTTGTGGAAACTGTTTTGCCAGCAGGGTTTAGAAGCATCAGGAAAGCTCAAGGTCTCTGGGGGTTATGTACTGTACAACTGATTAGCAAGATGAGCAACTCCTGATTCAAACAGTTTACAATCTGGGATAAGGTATAAAATATTACTAGTCCTCCCTTTAGGATTGGACAGTGACATAGAAAGGGAGAGTAATTTGCTGAAAAGTCTGCGAGAAGGCAAAGAACAAACTGTTCCAGTGACTTTGAGAATAAACCTGCTTTCTAAAGCTTGACTTTTTAGGATTATAATGGACAAATCTATGCCAGTTCTTTTCCTTTCAATTTGCTTTCCCTTCCTGCCATTAATAAATATCTGAGGTTGCTTTCTTTATTTTACATTATTTTAAGATGGTCCTTCCAGCGCATCTTCTTCTGAAATGCCATACAGAATGGTATGATCCTGAAAGAAAAGAGTCATCAAACAAGAAGTACCATCAAAATACTGTCTTGGTGCCAAGATAGCCAGCAAAGTGCAGAATTACTTGAGCAGGAAGTAGAAGTTTCCCTCAAATGCAAGTTGACGTGTGGCACTATCCTGCAAAGTAGGAGGCAGTTATAATAAAAGTTTGGATTCTGTCTATTATTTCACTTTTATTTGCTTTTATGAAGTGGGGTTTTTAAATTCCTTTTCACAACAAAGAATAAATTTGCTGAGAGGTTAAACATTTGAGCCTTTGGAAAAAGTACTCATACCTAAGAAAACATAAATGTACCTTATACACACCTGCAAAATATAAGTTGTTCCATTACTTTAGTTCAGTTTTTCCATTTTTTTTTTAAATACATTTCTGTGGCATTCAGTGAAAAAAGACAGCTGTTGTACGGGAGGTACAGTAAATGCTAATTCAGTATAATATTAATATCAAAGTTGAGCAGAAGTGATCAACAACAGATTTCCCTCTGCATTCCTTAGGAACTGTGCATTTCTGTATCATTTGGTAATAATGCATCAAGCATGTACTTTATGTGGTGTTGAAATATTATGCCATGCACAATGACATAATATCATAAGAAAAACCTCAAATTGCATTTCCAGAGAGTAGCACAGTTAGCCAGTTATGCCTTGATATCAGAGCCTGGATAGCAGCCCTGGAATTGTCTAAGTTGAGGAATATGTAGAGAAAACTCACTTTTGTGAATAGCCTAAATAAAAGTCAATATTCATTTCTATGTTTTTAGTAAGTGATCTATTTTACATTAGACTCAGGTCAGGTTCATGAGGAGACTACCTTTTTAGGCCACATTTCACATTAGTCATCAGATCAGAATGACTTTCCTGGAAAGGGAGGTGTGGKTTAGCAAGTGTGCAATCACTTCTACGTCAGTGAAGRGGGAATATTCTTGTCCTTTCTGAACTCTTCAAGCAACTATGTAAGTGACAGCTCTTTCAGAAATATTCCCATATTTAATGATTGGAATAGAGAAGAAGGGATTTTTCTTAGGGTTAAAACACACCTTAATCACAGACACGTGGCTGGCTGGAAAGGGCATTTCAGGGGAGCAGCACCCCAGGAGCATTGCCACAGAGACTGCATGCGTTTGCATATGACCACAGAAGAAGTAGCAGCAATTTAACTGTCCCTCCAAGGAAAGAGCTGGTGTGCTGTTCCCCGGAGAGGGAAACCTGACAACAGGTCTCAGTAAAACTGAAATGTTTAATATGTCTTTCATATAAGTCCTTATGGAAGTGKTCAGCTCCATAGCTGTGACAAGTTGGCTCACATTAGAGCAGTCATGCTGTTGAGAGGGAGGCAAATGTTCAAGTTTGTATAGAAAATAATGGGTCAAGCGAGCACTTGGACTGTGTGCACATCCGCAGGAAGCAATTGTGCCAGGGAAGAATCCACGACACGGACCTGACCTCTACACTGTACGTTCAGATTAGCACAAGCCTGGCCCAGAGGCTCAGTGTGAGCAAATCTAATAGTTTCAGCTCACAGTATACCAATCCACATGTTCTGAGGGTACAAACTGTGAAGTCAGATTTGCTTCAGAAGTGCACTCCACATTCAAACTGAWACAGTCGTGCACCCTAAATCCAGGTTTCTAAATCCAGACACTGGATGGAATTAAATCTGGGGATAGCTTGGCTGGCTGAAGCTATCCAAAGGCTGCTAGCAAACCTATGGGTTTGTTATAGATGAGTTTCCAGAAGACTGGAAAGAGGAGGAAAAAAGTTTTTCCAGAGGAAACAGGAAAGAAATCTCCAACTCTTTCCAGGTCCAACTTTCTGTGAGACAACAGAAGGTAAGATGACCTGGAAGAAGAGTTTACAAGAACAAAGAAAGTAAACATCAAGCAGCATCCACCTGTATCAAGTATTTGAGAAAGGAAACTCATGTCACTATTACTGGTGTTACTAAAAAAGAGGAAGCCACAAACACTTTGGAAGACAGGCCTAAAGTTCTGAAACCTGCTCTAACAGGATGAATAAAGAGGATGAAATTCAATCAGGATAAGTTCATGATCTTATATTTAGCAATAATCAACTACACATATACCAGCTGGAGAAACACTGGCTCAGCAGGAGTGCTGCAGGAAAAGATCTGGAGCCTGTAGTCAACCACATGGGACATAATGGAAAAATTGTGTGTGGCTACAAAAGAAGCAAATGCTGAATGTCTCGGGYAAGTCACACAACATGTCTTTTCTGTTCTGGTCAGTACTGATGATATATTGACTGGATCACAGTGCCTGCTGCTGGGCACTATGTTTCAAGAAGAAAGTGGATAAATTGGAGACACCGATRGAGAAGGGTTTTGGAAATATGAGCTGTAGGATAGATTCAACTGGGATTTTTCTYCCCATCTCTCAAGGGAGATCTGATGTTGTTATTCAAACCTATTAGAGGTTAGCAAGTAGGAAGAGAGTAAGCTATTCTCCATATTCACTGTAAGCAGGACAAGAGTGATTGGCTTCAACTGCAGGTAGGGAGGCTTAGGCTAGATATGAGGAAAATAATTTCAATCATTTAGAATAGTTGAGAAGTTAGAATAAACTGTCTCAGGGGACTGTGAAATGCCCATTGCTGGAGCTCTGAAGAACAGGGATGCTTTATTTCAGGAACTGTTTTTAGAGCTGGTCCTGCCTAAATTTGGAGCATYGACTTGGTGACATCCTGAAGTCCCTTCCATTACTTTTATAATAAACTCACACACACACAAAAACAAAACAAAACAAAACAGGACAAAAACACATGAGTTACAAACTGCCTATACCTTAAAAAGATCAATTCCTTGTGTTCAGTGCAGAGTCATGACCTGTATTCCTGCTAAGGTRTAGCAGTGGAGAAGGAGCCTTTGGTCTTCCAGCCTCTCCTTCCCTGCCCGCCCCTGTGTTGCTAGTGTGCACTATGTTGTGCTATTTAGCTKCTCCTAGAGTAGCTTGCACCTCCAGAAGCATCTGACATGCTATCTTGCTGCTGTATTTTATCCATTTTATTTATCCAATTTACCCGTATTATTTTTATTCTTCTCCACTTCTGTGCTTAAAGACCTTGAGAAGAAAAGAAGCTTTATATGAAAGATTTTTTAAAAATGCACTTTACAAAGAATTTTGCAAACTGMGGCTCAGATAATATTTCCAAACGGGCCAACCCTATGCTGGTGGTTGTGGGTCCAATATAGATGCAAACAGTAACCTATCTGTCGATCTTACTTGTAGAGTCAGTGTCAGAAAAGATTAAAAAAAAAAAAAGGCAGACTCATAACTATTTTTCATGCCATTTTTGCATGTTTGTTTTCTTCCTGCAGATGAGAATCTGGCCTTCTTAAAAGTTGCATTAGTGCACAGCATTCTTGCACTGGGCTGCATGTAGCCTTGTAAGACAAGTAGCAAACTCCTCAAAACACAAAGGCAAACCAAACCAAACCAAACCCTCTTCTGTAAAGGAATGAATAAATAAACAAGGAAAGCTCATTGCCAAATAGTCAGAAAACTGAGATTCATCAGCACACACCATTTGCATGACAACCTGCATGCTCTCATTCTCAAAAGCCACATTGACACTGTCATAATGCTAATAATGACTGATATTTCATTTTCCATGGCACTGTCAAAGTCCCCTGAGTTGATGGAAGCCGAACCAGGTTATTTCCTGGAATGAAGCAAATCGCAATATACTGTRCCTGTCAGTTTGTTCCCTCCTTCAGCTCTCACCACCTTCCCCTTTCCCTTTTCCCACACACTGTGTTTCTGCTGAACTACCCAGGCATAAGCTCGGCTCCTGCCTACTGAAACCTCYTGGCACTTACCTCTCACCGAGCACTAACCTTCACAGCTCGGAGGGGAGGGACGGGGCAGAGCCATGCATCTTCTCCTAACACCACCAACTCCTCCACCGTGTCGGGGACCACGTCAGGATGCAGGAAGCATCTGGCTTTTCCAACTTGACATGCAGCTYTACTAGCTGCAGCCACACAAGACTGGGAAGTGCAGAGCTATCCTTTTTTCATTAAGTGTATTTATAAACATACAGTACACAAGCATTTTTCCTTTCTTCACAGTGACGGATGATTATATGTCTATGAAATGTTTTCATTTATTTGGCGCCAGAGTAATCAAAATCAGTTGAAACTGTGGCAATGAAGGGAAGGAAAACAAGTAGGCGTGGGATTGCCTGTGCCTCTCGCTCCCTGGGCTGTCCAAGGGTAGTAGCTGGCAGAAGTGCACCCCTTGCAGATGAACATCGAATTCAGMTGGTAATTGTTCCCAGTCATGCTCATGGCCTCTGTCCATTAAAGATGTAGCCCTGCATAACTTTAAAAGCAATTGACTCTGCTCTGGAAACACTGTGGGAGCTTCTGAGCCAGCATGTGCGTGACTCTGCTTAGGCAGAAAAGAACTGGTCCCAGAAAACCTTTGTGAATGAAATTTTCATGCTTTCATGTCTGCCCCAGCGCAGATTCTGGGTCAGTCCTCGTGATCTCAAACATCCGGTTTAAAGGAGTGTTTTCCACTACATACATGCAAAACTGTTCCCATGGTAAGCCTTTAAKGGCACTGCATAGGCAAGCAAAGGGGGTGAGGTTGGACAAGGGAGTTTAGGAGATTGCATCCAACATGCAGATGACAAAAAAACCTCACAAGAAAAGAAAAAAAAACCCTCATTTTTTTCTGGTTGTCAGTTAAAAAAAAAAGGCGTGTGTGTATATATATATAGAGTATGTGTGTATATATATAATATATATATGTGTGTTCATCTTTTCAAAGCCAGATGGTAAAAATTTTAGTGGTGATGTCTCTGTTTGCGCTTCCCCCCTCCTCCTTGCCCACATTTTTGCCATCAGCAAGCAGTAAAGCTGCCTGAGGATCTGCAGATCAGACGTCCCTGCTCAAGTGAAAAGGTGGCACCTGCTGTTGCCTCCAGGGGATTYCCCAACTTTCTCCTGTGGAAGACGACTTCCAAACATTCCTGCTTTGACAGACTGTCAAGCCGGTTGCTTGACATGCCTGCAAAGAACATCCCAACAACACACAGGCTTGAGTTAGCGCCAAGGTCACTCCGACCTGGGCGACATGAGAAGCTCCCCAAYGCGAAGGTCCCTGTGAGGAGCACTGACTGTGATGGAGGTGGCAGAGGCTGTGGGAGGTGCTGGTGTGGAGCCGTTGCATTGGGAGCATCGCAGCCCCTCGCCGTCAAAGTGACCTCGAGGMCTTGCGCTGGCTGCAGGTGCAACTCTCCTCTGACATGGGCCTAGTTTCTAGTGGTCGGAAGTGAAAGCTAAGCAGTGGCTTTGAAGACAACTTCATGGTCACTTGAGACACGCGGGAGAGGCGTACAGAAGTTGGAAATTTGTCATTCTCTTACACTAAATTGAAGCAAAACAAAGCCAGCAATTCAACCACTGAGGTCAAAAGGGTTGGAGGAAAATACCCATTCTCTCACTCCCACTCAGCTTTTTTTTATGAGGCCCTGTGAAGCAGCTTAAAAACACCCTCAGACCCCTCCCAAGGACATATTGAGTCCTCTTCTTCTTCTCATAAAAAAAAGAAATACAAGTCCCAAAAAGCTGAACCGCTCCTTGCCTACCGAGCTCACACAGCATTAGTAGAAGTCATCGACCGTTTCCATATTTTTTTATTAATAGACTGAAAACCACATCCCTGAAGAGCAGCAACAACCCTGTGTTCACAGCCATCCCTGCCAGTGTAATGGAAACAGTCTTTCTGGACAGATCAGCAGCCCCGAGGCCATTCCCCAGCCTAGACCCGCCGTCTTCACGGAGGGCACATCTCCAAGCGCAGCTCCATGGCTTCGGGAAGCAGCACGGCCCTGGAAGCCGCTCGAGGCCAGGCTCCCCCGGGGTAAGTGTGTGAGGCGGGAGCAGGCAGGCTGGAAAGTGTGCCATATATGAGCATGCCTGCTCTCAAAACCACTCTCGAAAAGGATGTTTTCAAAAGAGAGCGATTAAAAAAAGAAAAAAAAGAAAAAAAGAAAAAGAAAGAAAAATAAAAGAGAGAAAAGAAAAAGTCCTTGCAACCAATTGTCTTCTTGCTTTGGGAAAATGCAATGCACAACCTTATTCTCTAGATAAAACACATTTCCCCAGAACGGGAGCCCATGCACTATTTAAAGCTGATCTTGTGGATTCTGCTGCTCTGCAAAACCTGCCACAACAGCTGGTGAACATACTGCTGTCTTGCTGGCCATTCGAAAAGATGGCCAACTAATATGGGATAATTTATATGGAGGGACTTTTTCAGTACCTGATATTATTGGCTAGGAGGACGGATGACCATTTGCAGGGAATTGACTATACTTCCTCTTCAAGGATATATTAGCTACCATATGTAGCCCAGAGGCTCCAGCCCACTCTGTTTTTCCTTCTGATAGATTACTTCTTGGCAGATGAGTAGGAGTATTGACTTCTGAGGACTCCAACCACCGTCCTCAAAGCTTTCAAAAACTATTCAGGGTGACAAAGCTGTAGGAGCCAGGACATAAAAGCAGTTTCCTTATTGATTGCATTTGCCGACTATCTTGTCAGCTTACAAGGTTCAGCTGTTTGCAGGTCTCTGTACAAAAGCAGAGAAAATGAATGTTGCCCATCTGGTCGTATCTTACAAGTAAATTATCTGTCTACCAGTTATCTATGTATCTATCCTTTCATTGATAACAGGTTAGAGTAAGTTGCCCAAGACCTAAGAAAAGTTTCGGGTTGTCTATTGCACAGCCAAATATAGTACCTGCTTGGTTAACAAGGACTTAAAATATGAATGAGTCTTCATGTATGCACGTGTGGAAGAGAGAGTGAAAGTAAGAGTAGAAAAACAGGCAGACCCCTAAATATGTCAAAATACAGTATGATCATCTCAGCACATTTAACAGACCACTTGGCAGTGGGCTGCCAAGTATGTGCATGTGTTTACAGATATACATTCAACTTATTTACATTCCTTTAAATCCTTTCTCCATCTAAATATAGAAGGAATAAAAAAGACCACAACAGTAAAAATAAAATTAACTCCCCCTGCATGGCTTGCAGCAGGACGCAGCTCTCCGGACTGCTGTGCCAAGGCCCTCTCCGTGTCCCCCACGATTACCCAGGCTCTGCCCAGCCTGGCGCTGGGGGCCTGCAGAGGGGAGCAGTGGGTGCTCSTAGGCCCCTGGCGAAGAGGAAGCTGAAAAAAATATTTATATATACGTGACTTTACCGCAGAGTTCAAAGATTCAAGAACTAGACTGCAGGCAGAAAGCACACAGCACACACTGCACGCAGCAAAGTTTGAATACCGTCAAAATTTTGCACTCCCTGCCGCTGCATTTTGCCCTGCTCTGCGTTTCCTTACATGGCCAATAACCGGCTATTGACAGGCCTGCACTTCCTGGAGCCCTCAGCAAACTTTGGGWCAGACCCAAAAGGATGCCTATGCATACAAGACAGTGGTTAAAATAGTGGGGAATTTTCTACCAGACCAACAGGACACAGGGCTGGCTGAGCTGACTTGCAAGGATTTCACCCTTGCTGCCTMCACTGCTCAGATACGAGGGCACGATGTTTCTGCTCTGTACAAGAAATATGCTTATATTCACCTGGAAAGAGCTAGAAGTATCAAGTATTATCTGTCGARTAGTTAACTTTAAATGGTATATACATAATGTTTACAGCAGAGGAAAATACTGTGGGGGCAGAGTCAACTGCAAAGAGTTATCACGGCCCTCCTGGCAGGATGACAAGTTATGCTGGCTGAGGATATGTTTCCTCTGCAGTGCAGAAAAGAGCTGTAAAGTCAGGTTAAAACACACAGAATATCTTTTATATCTTAAGTAGTTTAGTTAAACCTKCGTGTATAAGGATTTAACTAAAACTGGCCCACCAGTACATCAGTATTATGGACATGAATTACTTCTCCAAAAGAAGCCTCMTGCTTACCCTGCTTTTCATGCTTGTGTGTATTGAGATATATGGGAGACCCAAGCGCTTCTGCTGTTTGGAAAATCTTAACATTTACAGGCAATTCTGTGGATACCAGAAGATAAACAGCTCCCAACCCGATGATCTACATTTATGTCTGAGGAACTGCAAATAGAGTCGATCTAAATTTCAAGAAACTGAAGGAGATTAAGGTGGAATTTGAGTCAGGGCTTCATACTGCCTTGTCCTGTGGACCTGTTTGGACATTTAATGTTATGTGAACACGGCTATTTTGACAAATCTCATTCTCACGGTGGCTCTCAGGAAGAGCGTGAGCGCGCCGCGCCGCCGCCTGCTCTCAGACCGCAGAAGGCACGGCGTCCAAAGGATGTGACGGCGAGCACACAGCAATCTTAGCACCAAATCTTTGCATGTGACTTGGAGTGTTTTTACAGAATGTCAACTTATTAACCAAGCCTCTCTGCAGCCTTGTCAGATATGTAAAAACTGTTCCACCTAGAGAGAACGAAGTGATTTTCTAAAGGCCAGAGGGAAATTCATGTTTGAGCTCATTAAGCAATTACAGGAATGAAGGCAGCCTCCTAAGTTCCCAAGTCACTTTGAAAGTGGGCATTTGAAAAATTTCTTTTAGATGTGTGGAGCTCCTGGGAAACCAGGAACCTGCTTCATAAAAAAGCTTTACGGAGACCATCACCAATGTGGTGTAGTCACTGCTGAAATAATGTTAAAGASAATTTTTTGAACAGTTACGTTGCTTTTATCATCAAGACAGTCATCATGTTGCACTTAAATTGCAGGCAAAAAGTGCTATTACAGAAAAACTCTCCTGTTTCTCTATATTTATAAGCTACAAATATACTCTTTTTATACTTCTGTAATCTGGAAAAGTCCCTGCTGAATCACCAGTGCAGCCTTATGAGTTTAATCTGCACATCCTCTGGAATAAAACCAATGTAAAAGACAGATGGTAAAAACAGATCTGTTGATGTTTCAACATGCAGACAGGCAGAGGAAAAATTTCTTTTTCAGTGTGGACTTCTACTTGCTGACCTTGCAGGTCATACCCGGTTATTTTTTCTCACTGACAAAATATTGGTCAGTTGGAAGTTTTTAGGCTTTCTGGACAAAAAAAATGAATTAAAAAGAGTACATTATTATGAGAGCACTTGCCCTTCCTTCTTGGTAAAGGATCACTCGCATCCACCCTCAGTGACCACTTCCCCTCATGGTCGTGGACGCCAGGGCCACCACATCACAGCAGTAGCTGTGGATTCTCCTCAACCAGGAGCTATTACATAAAATCTGGCACTTAAAGCAAGCTCTTGGGCATTGTAGACCTAGAAGCAGATTGGTTTAAAATGACTGTGTCTTCTATTATTAATTTATAGGCTTTTCAATAGATTCGCCCAGTCATTCCGGTTCTGTCTTTTTTTTTTTTTTTTTTCTTCAATTTCTGTCTGGCCTTAAAATCTGAGAAGCATCAAGTGCCTCATATTTTTCCCCAGAAGTTGCAGTTCTTGACAAATAATTAAAAAACTTTAGAGGAAAGTGCTGAAGAGGGAAGGCCTGAGTTTAGGAAACCCCCATTCACATTCTTTGGAACAGCCACGTGTTTGGGTGATAAAGATGCCCCAGGGACTAAGGATATAGACACACTCCTGCAAGCAGCACCTCTTTAGCTCATCTCAGATTTGGAGCTGTGCTCGTACTTCTCTTACAACACAACTGCTTTGGAGGCCAGGTGTAGATACAGACCTTTGGTCTTAGACCAAGACAATGCGAGGGCTTGCTTGACCACAAGCAAGGAAAAGTCCTTCCACAGAGTCAGACTCAATGCCACTCTTTCTTACAGACCCTCAAAAGAAGAAGTTATTCCATAATGCTTGCTTTCCTATGGCTTTACATTGTGCAATGTCTCTTGCTGATATCTTTTCTCCAGTCGTTCCATACAGTTTCCTGTTCCTCCAATGAGGACTTCAGCTCATMCCCAGCTCTCCATCTTCTCTACTACCCCATTGTCACCTTATCTCTTTACATGCCCAAGGCTTTGTCTTATGTCCTCAGCTCCCACACCCTCAGCTCCCTTTAATGTGCTGGATGGTCCCTTCTAGCTGGGGCTCTTGGGCATACTGCAAGGGCATGCTGTCTGGCTGGCCTCTGCCTCTCAGCACAGGTAAGGCTGCTCTCTACCTGCCTTTCCTATGCAGAATCTAATAGGCGCTGGTACTTCTACTTACTATCAACATTTTGGCTGGAAGTGGCTAACCTTCYGTCATGTGGCTGGACTACCACGGTTGTCTTAGGAAAATAATCTAAGAATGCAGAGGGTTCATCTCAGATAGCTGTTTGTTTTGCTATTCACTGTAGTACTAATAAGCAAGGATGAAAATACACTGCAATCTTTGACAAAGAGCATTGTCATGAGCATGAGAAAGAAAGCTTTTTCCTTCTGTTGTGCAGCATAGACATTCCAGTTAAGAATGATGAAATTCACTTGCTTACATGTGAGCATGTCATGGCTTTTGAGATGCTCTAATACACCTCTGGCTTCTAGCCACTACTCTGCAGAAGGCCCTGTTGGTTCTGCAGTATCAAGGACAAAAGGGTCATGGCCTGAGATTTGTTCCTTGGCCACTGGAATACAGCATAACACCCACAGCCATCTAAGCCATTCTCTGGGCCTGCATTATAATTCATCGTGCCCTTCTCCAGGCTGGGGAGATTTCCCACTCGTATCAATGGGAAGGGTGTGCACAMCCCAAAYGAAACTAGCTTTCAGTTACCACCATTACTGTGTACTTGGTGCTATACTTATCCATCCGGTATGAACTTCTAGCAAAAAATGAAATTTACTGTAATAAACTTTAAATTAAATTTTAATTAAGTTCAATTCTCTAGTTTTTGGACTTTTTTTTGTATTTCTTCTTTTACCCTTGTTCTCTTCCTTACTTTGAGTCTCCTTTTCCATCCTGGTAAGTCTGCTGCTGTTTCCTTTTCTATGCATTTTCTTTTTTTTTTGTCTTATCAACACCCACTCTGCCTACACCAAACTCCAGTGGTAGAGCATCTGCTGGGATGCAAAGCAATGGACTAGTCTGTGAGGTCCTCTGAAATATCACAGTTTGAGTGAACACTGCAGGGAGATTAGAGGACAGGCAACTTTATACTTTCCTGAGGCTTTAGTTCACATTATCCACCAATTCCAGACAACCTCATTATACTGTACTTTGCCTTTGAAAGATCTATTCTGCAACCAGAAAGCTATTTACATAAAAAAGAAAGGTTATCTTCTACAAAGTGTAGTTGTATCATTTATATACCAACACACACTAACTGTGCTAGATAGRGGCCAGAAACCACGTATCTGAAATCTCTGCAGCAGAGGAGTATTCCCTCCTGTGTGCCTGTTCCAGGAGTGAACTCTTGCTTGTGGAATTTGCTTCCTCCAAGAGTTCACYGGAGCTAGCCTTTGGGGGTCCGGAGGGCACCGTGTCAAGGAGGCTTGCTTAGGCAAGTCTCTGGAGTCGACCTCACGTATTGTTGCAGGGAGATGTACAAAATCAAAAAAAGAAAGGCACTTGTCGGACTAAAGTGGAAGTGGCTGGGTGTTATTCACTTGAATTGCCAGTGAATATTTTTAAATACAGGGAAGTGCCCAGAAATGGTCTTCTGTGAAATATAAATATTCTAAATTTATGTATGTGCGTATGCATATGTATATACACATACACATGTACACACAAACATACATGTTAATGTAAACGTGTATGTATATGCATATCCTGTTCTCTGCTCACCCCCTCTGAAAGCAACTAAGAGGCATTGGAAAGAGTGGTGATTTACATATACAGCTGGTCAATCCATGCTGATTGATACAGATCTCCAAGAAGCACCAGRTCTGCTGTACAGAGAAGTGTGCTCTGGCCTCTGAGTCACCTCTTGGTTCTTAGGACCAGCCTCATGCCTTGTGGTCTGAGGTTTTCCTCTCTCTTGAAACACCTTTGCATTTTTCAATGCGTACCTCTCCTTGCACTCATGCCCTCCRTATTTCCAGCATGTCCATCCTTTTCCTGACTCTGGCAGATGTCTTTACTGTTCCCTGGGACATACCCTTCTTTTTCGATTGCTAGTGCCCTATTATGGCTTGCTGTACTTCACAGGACTGTTTGTCCGCCCTTCACTGTTGGGGTAATTTCACATTCTCTATTCTTAGGCTGAGGGAGCATATTCAGCATAAATTCAGTTATACTCAAACTAACAGAACTGTGGCACGTTATAGCACCAGTTCATCTGCCTCTTCTCTATTTCCAGGTTCATTTTCAGTGTGTGTGTTCCCCTTTTTTGCCTCAAGCTTTCTTYCAGTTCATTTACTGGTGCAACAGTAGGACCCAGCCTCCTCAGGAGTGATCTGGGGCCCAGTGCCCACACAAAGAGAAGAAAGGCAGAACCTGTACTGTAGCCCTGTGGGACAACTGAAGAGGGAGATGAAAGGAAGGACTCCCCCAGTTTTACAGAGGGAACAGAAGAAAAAGAGAAAACAGCTTATTCGAGCCTGAAYGGGAAGCACTGCGACAGGACTTTTTGCAAGCTGGCAGTGAAGCAGACGGCTGGACTTCCTGTTTCTACCTACAGCTTGGACAGACTCCCCAGGTTACCATGTGGTGCATTGACTCCATCCAGCCCACATGTTTGGACCAAAGGGCCCCCCATCAGATGTGTTCTTATCTTAGCCCTCTGCTTCTGTGCTTCATGGGGGAACAGAGTTTGTGCAGCCCTTCACTTCTTGTGTCCCCGTTGAATGAGTTGAGATGCAAACACAAATGCAACAAAGGTCAGAATTTCACAACCAAACTCCACCAAAGAAGAAAGTATTGTTAGAAAGGAGGATGTTTACGCAGATATTTGCATGGTCATGATGCAAATGACCTTGAGAATTTTGCTTAAGAAAATTACARATTTCTAGTATGGATTAAAGCAGCAGATCATTCAGGGAGTAAAGAAAAAGAACGACAGARTAGATACAGTTCTTTTTAACTGACTGCAAGAGTGACTGTACCCAGGAAACCACTTTTGCAAAAATGCTGTGAACATTTGCAGGACAAATTCACTCTAAAAGGAGAGGTAATGCTTTCCTGAACCTTTTGGAAAGGTAAAGGGCCACCCTGGCTCACATCTGAACAACATCTTGAATAAAGTTGGAATTCTGCTCAGCATGAGCTACAGAGACAGTAATCTGTTTTTAATCTGGTCTCTATCCCAGTAATTGAATGTGCAGGAATCTATTACAATTCACTAGAGTAAGGCCTGYAAGGACCTCTGTGTCCTCTTTCTGCTGCCCCCTCCCTGCATATGGATATGTCTAGCTTCAGCTCAAAGCTTTAGAGCTAGACTTGCATCTACAATAGGGCAAAACTAAACCCTTCTATCTATCTCAGCTTTAACTAGGACTAAATTTAGATCTATTTCTAAAATGAGGACTTTATGCCTCAAAGAACCTTAGAAGCTTCTATGATGATCTAACAGTAGCAACTAAATAAAACAGTTGTTTACAATGATCTGTGGGGAATACATTTGACTTCTGCAGTTTTATGCCTCGTTCAGATCAGCAGGAATGCTCTGACTGGATGCTCTGCACCTGAGAGCAGAGGTGCTTCATCAGACTCTCTTTGAGATGACTCAGTTTGGAAACTAGCCAGACCTTCCCCATCAAACACACCACATTCGTGAGGCAACTTCTCAAGAGAAACAAGAGMGGAAGAAATGGGAAGCAGCTGTACAAGATGGACTGAAACTATAAGGATGAGAGAAGGAATGGAAAGGAAGGCTGAAATCTTTGCGGCTTCCACTTCCATTAGGTTTGTGGTCTAGACAAATATTATCCTACACCTAACACAGAGTTATCCAAGCTGATAAAGGCAGTGAAATAGGGCTGACTTTTCCTGTGATGTTTTTATACGGCAGTTCTCATACCAAACTTACAAACCTCCTTTACTGAGGCAGGCAGGTGTGAGAATCTCTTTACTTGCTTCCAGTCCTCTTCTTCAGCTGGGTTTAACTRGTCCCAATGTTAACATCAGATGGACTTCGAACCACAGAGCCAGCTGCTGCAGTCCCATCAGCCCAACTTCCCAGGAATCAGCAGATGGAGGACTGGGATGTGATTAAAGAAGCYGTTATGGGTGGGTGCCAAGAGGCAAAAGAATCATAAGGTCCTCCAAATAATTTTTGTTGTTTGACTAGGGGACTTGGGTGGCAATATAAGTCTTCTCTGCTCAAGATACTCATACCTTACTGAGATGGAAAGTGAGGCATTCTAGTTATTTCCATCTCCTCATTCACCATCAGGCCTAAGGTCCTAACACCAGCATAAGAAATAACACAGCCAGGTGAATGAAGTCTTTAGTTCTCCATCTTCTGTCCCTGCACCTTCTGAGTGTTCCTATTACATCTCCCTTCTAAACYCTTTTTCTTTCAAGCTAACCACCATGCGTGGAGTTTCCTCCTCATCCTTGTCTGTCAGGTGAGGGGGACCACCATTTCATTTCTTCCCTTCAAAATCCTCCTTCCTTCCAGATCTAATCCACAAACTCYAAAGAGAGAATTAAAGGTGCAGCTGCATGGTCTTTTGAAGGAAAAGCAAATTATRCCTTGGCAGAACTTTGTACCAAATGGATGCTAGGTAGACATACTAGTGTGGCAGCAAGCCCAAYCCAATATATCCTGCCTCTGAGCCTGGTTTATTAGCTTGGGCACAGTGCTGCACTAATCATGGCTGTGTGGTTTCTGGTGTACATTCAGCTTGTGAAAGCATAGCTCAGAGCATGGGCAGACCAAATTTTGTCTCTCTTCAAAAGRCATAACTGCCAAAAGAGAGGAAAAAAAGAAAAAAAAAAAGGCATTAAAAACCCTACCATGACTGCATCAAAACTTTCACATGTCTTCATCATACTCCTTTGCTACATGTTTAAGTTATACCACAAAGATATAACTTAAATGGAAAACTTGTTGGAGGGGAGACTCTATCTCCAGATTTTAGATAATGCTGAATGCATCTTTTTAATGTAACAAATAAGGATAACTGGCRAATGGAAACTGGCAGAGTAGGTTGGTATCCAGATGTGATGTTTGTCCAGAGGCCTAAGACTAAGGATGTGAAGGACTCAAGCTCTTCCTTCATCTACACCATTGGTCTTAAAGATACTTGTGGTACATCTGTGCCTCTGAGCATTTCTACTTCCTAAAAAGTAGGAATGGTTGAACACAGGATTTCCTARCAATAGCACAGATGCAAAGATATGTAGGATGCACCTGTATCTTTGACAGTAGGAATTTAAAAATCCTCACACGCAGAACAAAAAGTAACGTACTTTCACAAAGATCAGGAAGCTCCTTTACATACTATGATCAATCTGAGGAGTGATCAGCTCACAGCCTGTGAAGATTGTCTCCTTCCATGTACCCCAGAAAAGCTGCTAACCTGCCACCTGAATAAATAAAAAAAATTTTCATGCTGAAGTCATTCCTTCAAGTGATTCTCAAGGCATGTTACATTTGATTCATAGCCTTTGCATAAGGTATATCCCATTTCTCAGAAAGTGAAGTATAATTAAAAATAGATTCCTACAGGCTAAGCCTCTATGTGGCTCCAACAGCAGCTTTTACTTCTCAAAAGAAGACCTCAAGGCAATTGTAAAGGCATCAGTTCCTACCTTGGCCTCCATCCTCGCCTTGTTCCTGCCTCATGATTTTCTCTTTACAAAACTCGGCATTAGTCTCGTTGCCCTCCTCTGGCAGGTTGTCCTGGTGTTGGAAGAGGCTCTGGAGCTGTGGGCCACCCCTCGCTGCTCACGGACATCTCAGTCACTGCCACCCACGTGTGCCGCCCGCCCTGGAGGTGCTGCAGGTACTCAGTATTGCCTGGTTCACCACATGCTCACCACTCTCCTACCCTTGAGGTTATACCTGGGCTATTGGCCCACAGCTTGACTATGCAGTTACATATGAACGTACATGATGTTAAGGAGAATAGGATCATTATGCTTATCCTGCTTGCTTTGAAAATCTCAGTCTGTTTTCTTTGCTGTTCACTTTCACCTGCCAGATCATCATTCTTGCTGAACACGCTGAGTTACAGTAAATAAAAAACAGCCACAATTTTATTTAGAGTGACTTGTGATGAAAGAGGATGATGGCTAATAAATTACAGATTGCCAAATGCCACAGTGTTGGCTGGTATGCTTAACTAAATAAAAGACACAGTTTAACACTTTAGGAAAAAAAAGAAAAAGAAAAGAAAGATCTGTGTTATCATGAAATCCTGTAATACAGTGTGACCCATTTTTTTCACTGTTTTTTATTTTGTTACCATGGACATCTTCAACTTCCCCTGAGGACAGCACCCTAATCATTTAAACCCGGCCTTTTCTTTTTCGAACATATGAAAAGGTTTTATATGGAATGCATTAAAACAGCAAGTGCAGCTGTAAAGWGGGCCCTTCCATCTTAATCTTTTCAGCTGCTGGATCTCTGCATTCGTGTTTTGTAGACAAGCCTAATATCTGGGTTGCCCATCAAACTGTAAACTTGGTTCTGATTGAAGGTTTGCCGTTGCACGCAAGGGACAGGCCACAGGCTGAGTCAGAGTCAGATTGTGACGTGGATCCTCTCGGTTGTGCTGTGGGGCTGTTTTCCATCTTCTGATAAAGGATGAGATGTGGCGATCTCTTGTATGCATTTTCTACAGAGTAGAAACAGCTTACTCCAGTATTCAACACACTAGTCGTGGTAGCACTTACCTAAATATGAAGGTTTATTTTGGAGAATGCGTGATTTTTTTCACCTCTTTTAAAAGACCCTTGTTTTAATGACTGAAAAGCTTTCACTGAATTCTAAAATTTCACCACTTTAAAAAACACATTTCTTCTAGAACTTGTAAAGATTTTTATTTTGAAGCTTCTCTAAATGTGTTCATGCACTAGGTGGGGTTTCTTCTTGCTCATCTCTTATATTTTTATCACAAGGTTTTCTCCTTGGAAAAAAAAAAGTCAGAGTAAATATTCTGGACTAAAATGCTATTCTGTTGGCATTCTATGCAACTCCTCACATGGATGGTGCTCCAGAATAAGCATCACCTTATCCCAGAGTAATCTTTCCATTTTGTAAGTACAAGTATTATCAAGAGGTAAAGTAATAGAGTCCACAAAGGAGGTTGCTCTGGCACAGCTCCTATGGCAAAATTTCCCATACAGACTAGCCCTAAAAAGTGAATTTACACTGGCTGTTAGATATAAATATTAAAGATGATAGTTGGTTTTCTTCTGCCATCTAAGCTGTAATGAATCAATTTGGGGTGTATATAGACACCCTATTGGTATTCTACCTCTCTTGAATGCTGGACACCTATTACTACTTATATTTGCATGGCTCATATACAAAACGAGACTTTTGGAAAGTATATAGCAAGCACTATGCCAATGGCTGCCCTGATCAACCTACCCTGCTCCTCATTCCAAAATTGTTGAGAAGCTGTTGAGAGTCACGTGCTGCGTAACAACTTCTGGTGAACCATATACGCAGAACCTCCATGACCACCTCGATCTTCCTAATAAATCAGTTTTGACTCTCTGCTGTCCTCTAGGGTTCCATGGGATTTGAATTACACAGTGACCCTGTTTTCACATTGAAAATGTCATTACCAAAGTTTTTCTTTATTCCATATAGCTCCAAATATGGAAACTGAAGGCATTACCACCTACCATCTCACCTGGTAAAAACAGTTCTAAGAAACCCTAATCAGACATGTCTRTCCTGAGCAGCTCCTGGGAGCTGTACAGACCCCTGCAGAGCTCTTTGCAGAGCCTGCTAGCAGGACGACCCATCTTACAGCAACTTCTGCAAGGTTACCTGCCTTGGAGAGCAAATCTCCCCTTAAGAAGGGAGGCATTTGCATTTGGCAGGAGCCTTTGCCATCTTTAATGCTTTAAAGCTGTTCAGTTCATTTCTTGCCCTGCCTTCCTTCCTGCCCAGGGTCTAGCCCTCAATTTGGCAGCAGTCCATGCTATGTGGGCAGCCCACAAGTGCGCGTGTGGCTCTTGCATCTACCGCTCTTGGCTCTACCACTGCCTTCCAGGGGCACCCGTCAGACAGAGCAGAAGCATCTCCTTCTCCTTGCTCCCCAAGGAAACAGTAATTACAACTGTCAGGCAGATGTTGTGCAAGTGYGCAAGCAGTCACATTTTTTTAATCCCCGAATAAGGTGCACAGTGAAAGAAGTCAGCTGGATAACTAGGCAGGTTGTGTCTGGAAAACACCAAGGCTGCAGGTTCACTCCCTAAAGATGGCKTAACAATTCACTGAACCTTCCAATCATTTAAGGAAAGTCAACATAAATTAGCAAAAGCCAAATTCAAAACAAGAAGAGCTGGTCCTTCCCACAACACAGACCAGAAGGTGAAGCTCCTTGCCATGGGATGTCATCAGAGTTGAATGGGAAAAGGGGCACTGGAAAAGTGGTGACGCAGAAATGTGCTGGGGGTTCCTGAGTGACTCACAACTGACTGAGGGACTATCCAGGCTGCAGATGGTTGGAGTCCAGAAGGATAAACTGGGAGATGGTGTCATATGTTCATCTGCTCTTAATCCTTTCCTGAGGAATCCATTTTATTTTGCCTCAGTTAAAAAGAGGACACTGATCCAATTAAATCTGTGACCCAGTATGGACATCTTGTTTTCTTATGCTTACACAAGCATAGCAAGTTTTCTATAACTATTCTTACTGTCTCTCTTTTTTTCTTTCTTTCTGTCTTTTTTTTTTTTTTTTTTTGAGAGAGAGAGAGAGAGAGACTTTCCTCCATACCCTACTTCCTTACTTGGTTTTCCTTGGTCCTTGGTTCCTTTGTTTGGCTTGCAAAATAGCAGAGCAGTTTTATCAAAGAGTTTTCTGAAATTCCCYTTACTCTGAGATATCACAAGGTGAGAATGGTTTAGTGAAAATTTCTCTCTCTCTGCTACAAATCCCAGTTTTAGGACAGTTTCAGAACTTAAAAGCAATCAGTGGTYCACTATAGCATTCTTTCCTCTACAGACAATTGTGAAGAGGTTGTCCAAGCTTTCCACATCTGCTGCAYGATTACTCTAATTCAGGTTTTCCTTAGGGCGAGCTGTCATCACACTCCGATAACTATAAGTGAATCCCCAGTTCTCACTGACTTCAAGACTAGACCAGGACTSTTCAAAGCTTCTGACAACTTTGTTTCTTTAAAACTAATAGATGAATATCGAAGAGCAGAATACACAGTGCCTCTTGTGAGTAATATAGCATATAATTTCCTTATGYCTGGAAATAAATAGCTTCATACTGTCATTCACTCTAACAATACCATCTCTTGCCAATCTCAGTTGTAAGGAAAAAACACCTTAGGAAAACCGAACAGGTGATTTTTAGCTTTAAACTGGATCTGTACAAACTATTGAAAGCATTCATCTGTAATGCATTGCTTTGCTCCAAATCCCCTGACAAACTATTCTGGATTTAACTCCGTACAATTTATTAGAGGACAGGAATGTAGGTGTACTTGACTCTWTAAGGAAAATGCTGTGTGGTATGAAACAGCTTACTTAAAGGCTGTATATAAGTATTGCAAGATGCACATGGATATAATGAAGAGCAGCCGTTGTGAAGTAGCCTGTTTTAAAAGCTCTCTTGTAGGTTTTTATTATGTAGCTTGCGCCGTGATAGTCACAGATAGTCATCTKCATTKGAGAGATTTCTCTTTTACATGCACTTTGCTAACTCAGTCTTCATTATGCAGTCTGAAAAGTCTCACATAGATGATCTYTGCACATTCAGGGTTTTGATTCTTTAATTCTGCCTTCACATTCATTAGAAAATTCTTTAACATCAGAGAGGAGGAAGCCAGGACAGAAACAACCTCTCAGAGACAGAAAGTAATTAACTGAGTGTCTCGGAGGCTGTGGTGGGTCCCGGTTCCCAGAACTCGATAGGGGGTGAACCTAACTTAGTGCAGCTAGGAAGTTCTTAAAGTTTTTCTACTATCCCTCCCAATTACACACTGAATCTTCTAATGAACTAGAAGATTAAACTAAAGAGGTAATCCACTCTAGCACAGGGCCGTCTGCCAAGGAGTTCAAGTTGTTAGGAAAAATGAAGTGGTACTACACTCCACGCTATTAAAGTGCCAAAACAACAACAACAAAATCTTTTCTCATGGTCGRGAATATTAAACAGACACAAATAACTTTCATTAAAAAGCCACATTTTCTGTACGCAGTTTTCCCTGGAGAGAGGAACATTTTTCTTCATAAGTAGGATGRATTTTGCACTTCATTAAATGCCTTGATCTTTTCATCACATTAGCCTTTAATGCGACAACATAATCTTTAGTTTGTCTGGATTAATGATTAAAACAAATGCATGA
The DNA here is from genome assembly GCA_003342815.1 of Eudromia elegans. Taxonomy (NCBI): domain Eukaryota; kingdom Metazoa; phylum Chordata; class Aves; order Tinamiformes; family Tinamidae; genus Eudromia; species Eudromia elegans. Next base: position 2,709,707 of record PTEX01000037.1, read on the forward strand.
GTTTGTGTGCGCATATGTGTGTCTGTTTGTGTGTGCAAAATTCTTAAGTATTCTTCAAAAAGTAAAATGCAGTGGAAAAGAAAACTCCAGCTCCCATTGATCTTACCAGAAGTATTGGCTTTTAATAGATACATAAGAGGTTTTTTTTTTTCAGGTGTTGAATTAAAGGTCAGGTTGCAGAGGTCTCTGGTCCGTGTTACCAGGGTATCTTGGAAGGGTGATTATCCACCTCCGTTAGCATCCAACCACTTTACAAATGCAGTCTGCTGGCTCATGCTGAAATCCGAAAGCTGCATTGTCTGGCCTTGTAAAAGCCTATAATGATAGACAATTACCTCCCTCTTAACTGATGTTAWGAACTGACTGAGGAATGGGCCTGGCTTTGCCCTGAGACCTCTGGCGAGGTGGCCACCCTCAGCTGTCCCTCTTGCCCTAGTGCAGAGAAGCCGCGGGGCTCGTGAATCAGCCMCAGTTATCCGCACCAAGGCCAGTCAGCCTTGGAGGAGTCGTCTTAATCCGTCCTGCTGTAAACTGTGGCGCTTCTGCCGCTGATTCACCAGAGCTCAGCTGTCCCGGCGGCGGAGGCAGGGGGTGCAGGGGGTGCAGCTGCGCGGAGCAGCGGTGTGCTGCTGGCGAGAAGGCGTTACCAAAAAAAGAAGCAAGAAGCTGTGGGGACACAAAGCCAGAAGCTATGAGTCCATGGAGACGTTTTCTGCTAAAGAGGGAACAACCKAATTCTCCTTTCTGTGGCAATTCCAAATAAAGATGCTCGGTTTTATTTCGATAAGTCTTGCTGGGGGGATTTTGGGGTAAGCAATTAACACTATGTGTTTTAGGGGGAAAAAAACCCTCTTTCAGTCTTTCACCCAACACAGAAACAGAAAGCTCTTTTGAAGTGCACGCACYTCTGAACTTATTTCTSTATTTTAAAATTAAAATAGAAGGARGTTGTAATGAAGTCATCTCAAATAAACTACATCAAAGTAAGGCAGCTTTCAAATACCTCTTTGATATGGCAAAGCTTACTTGCATTCTCCAGAATATTTTAGTTTTGGATAAATTCTACTGTTTTGTTGTTGTTGTTGTTGATGTTTTCTCATTCATGTTTCAGATATAACTGGAAACTGTATTGGTATCATTTCTGTTTTCAGATTTACCCAGAAAATTGCAAAATGTCTCTCCATTTTTAAAGGTGATGCAGGATAGAATTTGGCTAAAGTGTTTTTGTTGTTTTCTTCTCMTAGCATTTTCAAAACAAATCTCTGGATGACATTGGAGCTGAACACCCATCTTGTTCAGAGACATCATCAAACTATCAAGGCCCAAACTTAATGCAGAAGCTGCTGTCTTGTCTTACAAACATGCAAATACCAAATTTGAGAAACTCAGAGAACAGATTTGACACTATCATATGACCCAAAATGCCTGAAATGTGTTTTCAATATGGATACAGTGGCAAACTGAAGATACGACACAAACAGAAAGGTCCCAAATCTGGAGGAATCTCTTAGAGTACTGCAGTTGCAGAATCTCTGAAGGGAAGGCGTGATTTTACCCAACGTTTGCCGTGGAGAGCTGAGCCACTGGTCCCGGCTGATAGCCAGGACTCCCCGGTGTAGGGAGTGAATAGGGAAGTACACTTGCTCCTCTAAAATGAGCTTGGAGGAATAACTAGGTGCCACGTTAGGCTACAGGGATCTTCACGCAGCCTTTGCAGYGGCATGGAGAGCAGCTCATGCACGGCTGAAGCCTTCAGCCGGGCACAGCATTGGGCTAGCACTAGCAGGCAGTGCACARCTCTAGGTGTGGTCAGCAGCCTCACACTGCTGTGGCTGAATTGTTCCTGTGCTGCACGAGCGCGCTGCTGTAGAGCTCCTGCCAACCTCCGCTCGCTCCCCTGTGAGTGCGCAGGACCAAAGGGCAACCACAACCAAGCTCTCTTCACCAGCGCTAGAACAATTTGCCCTGACTCAAAGGAGCGTGACCAGGTGAACAGAGTCAAACGGATGCTGTAAAGCATGACATAACTCTGGGATGAAAAGCTGTACTCCTGAAACCTTCTAGTTCTCCCTTTCCTRGCTTTGCCAGATACTCACGGCAAAGAACAGAGCCACAGCAGTGGTTGTGTTCTGCAGTTAGYGAAAGCAAAAGCCAAACAAATTAATTCCCAGTGAGATGTAAAAAGATTGCTGAGTTCCTGCTGCATGCAAACTTAAAGTAGCATTTTTTTTTTCTCAAAATGTGTCATGTGAAATGTTCTTGGAATGCACCGCATGAACTGCTGTTTTACAGGCTGCACCTCAATTTGTGATTGRGGAGTTTGGAAAGAGCATCTGAAAATTTGCACTTGTGGCCTTTCTATAGCATGTACGGATGCATCAGAGATTTATTTCTGGAGAGCTGCATTTTTATATCTTTGTGAACTGAAATCCCTTGCACTGTTGAAGGAAGCTGGACCACAGCATGTGAGTATCTGGAAATGTAACGCTTTTGCAAAGGGAAGAAGCTTCATTTTTTTCACCTCTATAATATAAGACTTTAGGGTAGAAAGGGTTCCCCAGTGCAAATGAGATATGAYGCTGTGATCCTGACCTGCCAAAGAAACTTTATGGGAAAGGAGAACAATTCTTCATATTTTAATACCAGCAAAACCTACTAGTATGGATAAAATTAACTTTCTAGCATAGCTCAGCGTACTTGTATAGAAATGCCTACAGGCTTCACACCTCTAAACTGACCACATTTAATGGATATTCCCCTCAAAATCAGGCAATTTGGGAGGGAGGTTGCTTAGTCTCTGCATCATTAGCTCTCTATATCGACCCTGATGTTGCAGGATGTTTACACCTCACTTGAAGCATGAGCAGAGCTGTCCTGTTGCTGTGATATCCTCTGCGGAATGAGAACTGTTGTGGAAGATTTCTGCTCCATGGAAAGCCAGATTTAAAGYCCACTGAGCTAAACTGGCTTCAAATCAGCCCTTACAACATCCTCGCATGCTAACAAAGCCAGCGCATATTTCAGCAGCAGYGTTAGGCGCTCAGTAAGTGCGTTAGACAACTAGACTAATTTATAATACTTCAGGGTGTGTGTTTGTACAGGTATGTCTGCTGGCAACGCCCGTGAGTCATCGAGACAGGCCCAGTTAGCAGCATGCGAACTCATGATGCATTCTGGACTCCCTGAGTAAAAACTCCCCGTATAGGAAATGTGACTGTTTTTCTCTCTTTTTTCAACAGAAACTAAATGTGCCATTGGTACGGTGGCTGGCAAGCCAAATAACCAAGAGCCAATAAAATGAGAAAGTGGCAGGAGACAGGGTAAAAGGAAGGAGAGTTGCCAAGAGAGCAAACAGAGACAGAATTAATGCCGCTCTCRGGCAGAGCCTGGCGCTGACCATGCTCCATTGACCCCTTCAGTTCTGCTCTGCCAGGGGACTTCATATGCAGACTGCACGGTCAGGTAAGAAAATGCAGCTGCCCCAGAGAAATATCCAGCAGCAAGCACAAGCATTGCTGGGTGGGAGACGTACAGCATTAAATAAATGCATGATATTATTGGGTTCACCTCCTCCTCTGTTTATCCCTGGACTTCTGTTTACTTTTTGTGACCTCCCTAGTAAGACATTTGTAGGTGGCATCACTTTAGCTGCTATACAAGCCATGAAATTCTGTGATCACATAGTACATTTTGCCGATTTGGAAGACAGCATATTAAGTTCTAGTCTAGAAGTCACCCTGCAAAATCATTCTTGTGAGTCTACAGGAAACTTCAGCGAGTCTGTTGCTGTATGGAATTGACAGCAAAACCAGCACACAGTGGTGGATTACAGAAATAGTCTCATCCAAAAATGATTTATTTCCCTTTACCCTTGTGTCTGTAATTTTAATGGTATTTGAAACAAAAGAGACTATTTTAACAATGTKGAGTGCCTTGAAAGTAATATCCACATAAAATTTTGGCATAATACATGTCCGACAACAGCTAACCATTTCCGATTTGCAGGGCTTTCTCCCAAAGTGTAGAAAACTTTGGGAGAAAGTTCTTTAGTGTAGAAAAAGAGCAGAGCAAAACAAATTATTAAGGATATTTTTCATAGAATTCATCAGACTTTAATCTAGCACCAATTATTCCATGTGTGCTTCAAAATTTTTAATATGTTAGAACAAACATTTTCTGCCCCTGAGATGCTTAGGATAGCCTCTCAAATAAAACCTTTTCTGTTTTTTGCAGGCTAGAAGGAGCAGGACACAKAGAGAACAGCTTCATCCTCACCTGCTGTTTCTCATCACACTGCCACGATTTTTCCTTCAGGTGCTCTGGAAAGAAGGAGGTACAAAGACTGGCACAACGGGCCCTTGTTTTCTTGTGCTTTTTAACAAGTCTGCATCCCTCACAAGTGTTAAGGACACAGGCTGGGATCATCATTTCCTTCACCTTCTCTTCTTCAGTTTCTTGACTGCGAGTCTCTCTGAAAGCCTTTTGTTTGGGCTCATAATCAGGCAGTGAGTCAGTAAGCCACAAGTATCATGAGTGGAGCCAGACGTGATCAGCCAGCTTCGCTGACCACCTGCTCCAAGCTGTTTCCTGTGTGGGCGGCCAAGTTCGGAGACACTTAAAATATGAGTTACGGTAAATTTTGTCTAACCTTGTGTACACATTGCGAGCACTCGGTGTGGCTAGAGCTGGAAGATGCTGAACTTCATTTCTCAGGGCCTGACCCTCAAGACATAAAGAAAAGGTTGGCTTAGCTGGAAAGCCGGCTAAACTTTGCTGACTGTAGTAAAGAAGGGCAAGAGCCTGGCCTTAAATATTTGTCTCAGTCACGTTTCATCATTGCGGCTCATGCCGTTACTTGCTTTCTCAAACCACTGCTCCCGTCCTCCTGCCGTTGCCCACAGCTAGCCTGTGGGCTTTTCCTATCCCTCGTGACCAGGGAGGCTTCTCTGGATCCTCTCCATCTGCCCTGAGAAAAACTGGGATGCTTTTGTTCATCCTTCCTTAAGATTTTACCCAGTGACTTTAAGTTAACATCACCTGGGGCTTCAGTGATTCAGTCAAAAAGAAAAAAAAAAAAAAGAAAAAAAAGGGGATTAAACCAACCAACAAACTCCCATCTAAGAAGACTGAATTTGGAGAAGAGGGAAGAGGGGCAGACATGATATCTTTGGTCAGAAATGCTGCTCGAACGCTAATAAATATGCACTGTTTATGCGGATCCGGGCAGGAGGGTTTGTAAGCACATACCTCTGTCCTTTCTGGAGGTCCGCAGGCTGGGAACTAGCGGTCTGGCCTCCGCTGCTTCCCCCCTGACTAATCTCAGTCCTGCGCCGGCCTGTCTTTGATGTGCCTGCCGCGTCCCGCCAGCTCTCCCGCCGGCGAGCACCCCCCGGCCGTGGGGCTCTGCACGCGGGGCCTGGCTCTCACGCCACGTCCACGGGGCCGCTGCGTGTCCCCCCAGGGCGCCTGCTGCTCCAAATGCCGTTTTGCATTAACCTTATGGGATCCTGCGTTTTTGCCAAACACCTTCCTGTTGCCGGCCACGTACGTGCCCTGCTGCTCCAGCCACAATGTGCCCCATGGCCCRTGCCAGCACCTAGGCTGCCACCAATTACTTGATGGATGTGAACTGAATCAAGCTTGCATTGCCTTTTAAGAGACAAGGTCCATGTTTTCTTAATTCCTGCTATTAGCTGTGTTCAGACCTATACAAATATGCATTATTGACAGCTTAGTACCTGTCTGTTGCAGCTGTGTTTGTGCAGTGTTTTCAAAGCAGACAGAGGTGTGGGCTCCTTTGGGTGACAGCTACATTAAGGAGAGTGACATGGCAGTGTGCATATTTATCATGCTCCGAGTGTCTGTTGGTGGGGGAATGTATTATTTGAGATACATTTTTCCCCCAGGAACACCTCAAGTAATGTAATAGAATAGAGAAATTTTCTAGACAAAGTCTGAGCCCTGCATATGCCTGGCATGATTCATCTTTCAGCTAATTATGCTTTAGAGGCAGAGCTAAATCCAACAAGGCAATGTTGCAAAAGCATGTCTGAATTGAAAATTTCTGTTTCACTTTTCTTGTTTTTAAAAGAAAATACTTTTGCTAGTTTTGGAATTTGTGAATCTTAAGGGATGTAATTATTTCTGTTAATTGCTGTTTATCTTCGCTTTGATTGTAACTAGTAGCACTGGAACCAGGTTCCCATTCACGTTCAGGTCTCTGGTCTCTGTGTCCTACTGATCACAGCCTCACCACAAGGTTCTGTGTCAAGAAGCTGTAGCTCACTGTTGAGAAACAGAATAGCGGTGGCGGGTTCTCTTCTTT